>JAMKCH010026441.1:0-21478 GCA_023653785.1 Ophioderma brevispina
TGTTAGGAATCCCTCGAAGTTTTTGATACAACAAACACACACACAGGGTTAACAAATAACAGTACATCCATAGCAAACATCATAAGGAATCCCTAATCAGGGCATAAACAGCTACATGTGTGCAAATTTGGCAAATTTTTGACCCCCAATTGGGATTTTTTGCCATATTGCTTTGGCTCCACTTGTTCTAATCAAGAATCAAATTTAAGGGGGTTCCCCCATACTAGTGTCACAACCACAAACAAATGCAAAAATTAAAACTCACTATCACCCAGCTTCATGAAAATGCCAAGATATCATTTCTAACACTATAATATTAAACCATGAATTTTTAAAAGTCAATACCTCCCACGAATATCCTTGCATAATGTATAATACCTTCTACTACTGAATGAAATTATGAAACAAATCAATTTAGAAACACCACAAGGCTCAAAATCAACATTTGTGTCATTGACAATTCTGATAGAGTACAATAGGTTGGGGTGTTATAGCAATTTGGTTTGATTTGACACATTTCTTTAATTACTTGAATTGATACTGACTGCTCAGAGGATCAATGTTCATGTATTACAGTTCATATTAGATTTTATCCATTTGCTTAACACCATGAATACTACCTAACAATTGGTCACATGTGATTTTTTAAAACACATCCGCACATGGTAAGAATGGTGGTATGCGCGACAAGGGGTTAGAGTTGGTAGTTGGAAATGCATTTCCAAGTTATTATATAAAGGGCCACTGGGCCCATTGCTAATACCCCCTCGTCCCCAAACCTCAGATTTTTACCGTATGTGACAAATGTTTGGTTATCTCGGGAAAGCTAACTATTTTTCTCATTTACCCGATGAAATCTTTGGGGGCGACAGGATGTTTGGTTTGGATGTTCTGAGCAAAAATGTGTACAATTTTTGGTCCGATCAATACTAATTTTACACAGTCCTCTATGGGGCTTTTAAATCACGTGTTTTAGCTCTCGCCTCAAAACAATTTACATATCAGTTTTGGATGAAGCCCCTTCCTTTTAGATGAAACTTCAAGGCACTATCAGTGGATTTGCTAAATCAGAAATCGAAAAAATCATCACAAATCATGCATTTTATGAATGTCTGTAACAAGTATCAGGTATTCTAACATAACCCTGCAAACTTAATCGCCCAAAAGCAACCGAACAAGGACAAATTGGATTGTTTATCATTAGTGTCCCGTTAATCGGACACTTCTTACTACACATAATTAATTTGAGATTCGTATCTTTGAAAACTGCGTTTTCTTTCTCCTTCGTTTTCGGTCAATTCTTCTTCATTTGGGAAAAGGTAACATAAGTGAATTGTAGGCTTATTCTTCACTTTAAGGCTTTCCGGCAATTTTTTGACTCTTTCCGGAAATCCCTGATAGTGTCTTTAATATATAATTAATTGGGTCATCCCCTTTATATGATGCAATTAGCCAAGCCAAATGATGTATGAAAGACAGTTAGTGCTTAGGGGCGGTTTGTTGAAAGGCAGACCTGCAGAGATTTACCGAGAGACGGGCGCCCCACTCACATTTTAACAAATCATGCTTTTTTGCATATACACTAGGTTTGTCCCTATACTAAACACTGTGTGTGAAATAACTAAGCTCAATCGAGGTCCTTCATATAAGCCAACCACAAAAATCATAACTTTGTTATAAAAATCGGAGCCGATTTTTTATAGTATCCTTGGCATGTTATAGGCCCTAACTATACCTAAATGTTTACTGCATGAAAAAAATAAACCCTGATTCACCTCAAAAACTTTAGGAATTGTGCATTTTAGGTGACTATCTTTAGTTCTACAGTTAACTATTTTTAATAAAAGGGTCATTTTGTGATTCTAGCCCTTCTGTTTTGTTCATGTTCGCTAGGATCATTGAGAAAAGCTAATTCCAAAAAGGTTATTCAGTTGATTCTGATCTTTAATTTTGGTGTTATGAGCAAATGTTCATATCAGTATCCCATTGATCACTGCTACTGTAATTTTTGTCCGTTACGGATGAGAAAATACAAAATTGCAAATTTCTTACAGATACGCACAACTTGCACAATGCAGATGGGCACATATACTATACTTAGACAAACAGTTAAAGACACATCAGTTGATTTGAAAAATATTTGTTAAATTTCAGGAATTGCTTCAAAAGTGAAGGATAAGTCTGTAGAATTCTATACGTTACCTTTTCTAGCTGTAGAATTGAAAGAAAAGGAAGGAAAACGGCAGTCTGTTCCAAGATTAAGATTTCTCCATTCCATTACGTTGGTGTAGTCAATGTCTTCGGACGTAGGACTAAAATTTTCGATTGTCCTATTTAGGTTGCTTCCGGTCCTATCATTTGCAGTGTGTGTTAGGATACCGAGGCACTTGTACATGACATACATGCAAAAATCTGATTTTGATGATTTTTTCGATTTTCTGCTTTAGGCAACATTCACTGATAGTGCCTTTAAGATGATTACAAAAATCTCAATTTTTTGAAGGTAAGTCGGTGCGGGGTGACCGAGGGGGATGTGGTCACGAAATTGCCACCTTTAATACACACAAAAATATTTGTTTTTTTGTAATTTTTTAGCTTTTATTAAAAGCAAATGGCCATCCACAAATGATCTGGTCCTCAAGATCATCCACTCTGTATTGGGCGACAGTATTGACAAATTTCTTCAAATACTTCATTTTTCACTATTGGATGTTTTTGTTCCTAAATTAAGGTAGATGGAACGTATTTATCTTTGATTAGAAGCTAAAAAAATGTTACCACATTTTTTATTCTATCGCATTACCACAGCTTATCGCTTTAATTCCATAATAGAGCATCATATTTTCCTTAGTATTAAGGGGGAGTAGTATGTTAATCAATCCATTGAAATGAACTTCACATAATGCATGCTGACGGCTTGCTTCCACATACAACAAGGAATGACTGGATAATTAGACTCATAAAATAATGTTAATCTTTTAAGATCTAAATTGTTTTCTTTAAAAGTTTCCCTGTTTTCCCTCAACACCCTTAAAATTATAAATTGTTATGAAGTTGTAATAGGAAAGAGTACACAGCATCCCATATTTAAATGCCTTCAGTTGTTTTCTAACCTTGCAATTAAAACTCCAAATGTGAGTGTTTCCTGCGACCTTGAAATCCACTCAATGAAAACCAGCAAGAAATTCACAAGCTACAATGGAGTATCATGGAAACCCTTGAAAGACATTCAAGTGTTTCTACAATGGTCAAATAGGCTTAGTTTCATGGATTTTGCAATGTTTGTCTGTTGCCCAAGGAACTAAGGTATATGGTCTTGCCACATCACAACGTGCCAAATATTGGTAGAATGGATGCTGATGGGTGCATTATGCAGCAAACTTGAGATGTTGTCAACCAAATATGGTTCTGGAGCACAAGAGGTTACCCTTGTATGGCCAGCTATTTTTTATTAACCATGGGCATATCGGGGTGGGGGTATAATTTTGTTTGTTTTAAATAAAAACTTTGGGATATAAAATCTATGTGTAGCCTGTAATCTAAAAGCCTTCAGATTACACCAAACCATAATGGGTCACAAATTCGAATTTGCCTAAACGCATATCTCCAGAGGCTTTTCCTTTCCCCCTGACCCACACCATGGGCTCTTGTCACACTGGGGCCCCTCCGGAGGCTTAGCGGCCCCGACTGCCTGCCGCAAGGGCTGGATTCGTATCCGGATAGCGCACCATTGGGGTGTGAGATCCTGCATTTAAGCCCATTATTACTTGGAATAGTTCCTAAAAGTTGTCCTCAAATACGCACTCCTATTCAAATAAATAACAAATAATAGGACCTAGAGCAAGATTCAAATCCACGTTTATACCAGTCCTGCATGAGACCAGCAGAGGTCAGTTTGAATACTCCCAGGGAATCACCGCACACATAATCAAACTGCTGGCCACTTGATGAGGAGAAAAATATTGTGCTCCCCGGGGCACAGTTGGTTGGACACCATCTCAATTTTGGCACATGTGCATTTAAGAGCTCAGCCACTTATCACTCATTTGGTATAATAATTCCATCAGTTCTAGTTAATCAAAATTTTACTGGTAATTTTTGTGTGAGCTGCATCCTAGACATAACATTTTACCTTCTGAAAAGAAGAACATAATTAGGGCCCTGTCCAATAGGAAAGAATTAAAGGGCATTTCGTGAATTCTAGCCCATTCTGTTTTATTTATTGTTCGCTAGAAATTATTGAGAAAAGCCTATTCTCAAATTTCAGTTGATTCCGATCTTTGCGGTTTTGATGTTATGAGCATGCTTGGAATCACATGTCCCATAGGCTACTGTCTGTATTTCTTCGGTCCGTTTAGGACAGAACATACAAACAATGCTGATTCTTACAGAATACGAATGAATTGCAAGTAAGATTTGTAAACACGCATTACGAGGCTAACGGTTCCAGATGATATAAAAATCTCAAACTGTTGGGGGTAAGCCGGGGGGACGAGGCTGTGGATCACGGAAATGCCCCTTTAATTTCAAAATCATCCAACAACATATTTGCAGAAGTCTTAATGTCCAAATCGAATAATTTGACAGATTGTTTTTTTTTTCAAACGGTAGCATTACATCAGATATACTTTTTATTTATAAATCGTGAATCAAATGAAACGGGCCAGAGGATTATTCCACATCAGTTTTGTCAAAAATATTTTTATGCTACCCCTCCAAGCTTCCCCCCTGAAAAAGAAGTTAGCTAGTTGGGTATCATATTTCAATACGTGCATATTTAGTAGGGTGGTCCGCCCTAAGCTTAAAGGCTGACTCAGAGATTTTGAAATATAATTTTTTTGTGTTGATTTAAAAATATAACAGCTAGCAAGTATAGATAGTAAACTAAAATGTGTAATTCCAAAGTTGAGATGACTCGGATGTTTCGTTTTTCCCTGCAGTACACATTATACAAGTATAAAACAGTGCCATAGGATCACCATGTACCACAAAATTTCCGGATCGGACTTTTATAACATGAACTCTATTGACGGCCACATTCGTTTGAGCTTAGTTATTTCACACAATGATTACTATATGTTCAGCATTGTGGTAAATGCAAAAGCACTATATAGTTTTGAAAATTATGGCGCCCTCATCAGGAAATCGCTGAGTCAGCCTTTAATTAGCAACCTATTCTATTCTAATCATTACCGAAGAGGGAAGGATTTGTATGACAAATTTATGTTTGAGTTTTTTGTCCAAATGCTGAAACTTTGTTGAAGTTACATAGTGTATGTGTCATGTCATCTAATGGAATTACTACATAGGTCACACTATATGGATGCCCAAAATCTCTTATTTGCACCATTAAAAAAGAGAAAGCAAAGAATTTGCAATACATTGGCCTACAGTAAATTGTTTTTTTTTTCTGGAAAATTCGAACAACAGATATGATGGTAAAACTACCCTCTTCCTTTAGGCTTTCTAAGTATATATTATTTTTTATTCAAAAAGAATGAAATCGTGAATATGTAACAACAACCCTAACCCCTAAATGTCGGTTGGTGAAACCCACAAATACATTTCTTATGTATACATAGCTTCAAAATATATTTATCTACCTAGCCTTAAAACACACATTTTAATTACCTATTAACAAAATTTGATGAGGTCTACAAGAAATTCCAGGTTGATTCTTGCGAAAAAAAACCCTGTGTGAATAAGTGTGATTAAAACTGGGTGCGAGCACAGCTTTTTGTTAATACTACTCACTTAAACATATACAAACAAGCGATAACTCTGCGCAATTTTGCTTCAGAGAGGCAGTGGTTTGTGTGTGTTTTCACAGCAGCCTATGAGTCTATGGTAACATTTGTTTTGGCCTATCTTTAAAAACCCTCTTCATTCACATGGTACATATTGACTCCTATGGAACCTTCCTTATTAGAAGCTTGTACTGAGAGCTAAAGCAAAAAAAAGTATATTAAATGTACATTAACATAGTCTTGAAAACGAAATTATTTTTTAATTAAACAATAAGATGTTAAAATCAGGAGACTTACATTCCATGCATAATACCTTAATAACAACCACCAAGCGACATTATCCAATAATAATTTTTAATAAAGAGATTTAAATTCCTCAAATATCCAATCACTCTATATATAATACAAATTGAGGATATTAATTGCAACAAAATCACAAAACTGACTTTTATTATGAGTATTTCACCACCATGTTCCATGACTATAAATTCTAAGCTATATTTTAATTTGTTGAATGCCTACCTCTTCCTATACATCATCGTTTATGTTAATCTTCAGCTCTCTAGATTCCCGTCTTTTGATGTTTATCAGAACATTTCAAATGCCAATTGGACACTTATTTAACAAACTTTTCTCTCAGCCCTAACTTCATCTAGGGACTGATTTTTTATTGTTTACAGATATTGTTTATCAATTGACCCATAGTACTAAAAGAAAGTGGAATTTGTGTGTCACCCTTTCTATGTAGTGATCTATATGAAATACACTAACACATTTTATGGATGCTTGATATCTCTTGGCGCACCTTTAAAGCATATAGCCCCTTTTGGAAGAGCGCCCCCCAATTAAAAAAAAAAAAAAAAAAAATTAATATGTTGATATTTTTTACCAAACGTTGCTTGGTAACTGGATGTAAACAAACCTGTGAATGGTTAGCTCGAAAATATCTATGTGTTGCAAACGAAGGAATTTTGTTACTAGAAATATTAATATCGAGATAATTCAACCGGCTGTTGGAAACGGCCTTCCATAGAATAGCCGGGAAATAGCGCCATGTACGTGTCACGCTCATCTGATAATAGTGTTTTTATTGGTTCAGTGCAAAAAAAAAAGGTTTTTCCCAATTCGAGGTAATTTTCTTGAGTTGGCACTATTTCACTCATGGACGGACATATTAGCTTAGCATTTCCAGCTCTGCTGCCGTCCGTACAATCTGGGAAAATCCCCATTTTATTACAAATCGCTTATTTTATTGACAAACTCATTTTTGAGCATTCTCGTGCAGGTGTAGTTTTTCCCAACAATTACCAACATAACTGTGCAAAAATATCAATTTTTTGCAATTGAAGGCACTTTTAAAAAAAATGTGCTGTTATTGCGTTAATGTATAATATCATTACTATACCAACACCCAAGTTGATTTATCTGAATTGGGCATATTTTAAAGGGCCGTGGTCCGACGTCCTTTAGGACCCCCCCCTGATTTACTCGGAAGTCTTACAGTAATATCTATTTTGATATCTGAGAAGGCGTATTTTTCCCTCATTATCATCCTGAAATTTGAGCGCCTCAAATCCATTTCATTTCCCAAGATATAAAAAACTCGCTGTTTTTAGTGGTTGACCACCAATATAGCACAGTAGTGATAGGACTATGCAACCTGCCATTATTATATGAGCGTCGCCCATAAAAACCGCAGTTTTGTTTCCACGGTACTGGATGGGTGTATGTGCAAAAAAAAAGTGCCATGCTCTCATAATCAAGTAGAGAACACAATACACATAATCGGAACAAGCACCTTTAAACCAAATGCCCCTATTAGTAAGAGACCCCTGCCATGAAATTTGTGAATATTAACGCCTTGGGCTCCTTGATTGTCATTCTTTGTCCCTGACAAATATTCATGAATGGTAAGTGAATTCAAACCTCACAAACTCACATGCAAACTGTCTGGATTAAATAAATCAGTCCTCATCACCTGCTGGCTAATTTTAAAGATGTATTTGAAACTTATTTCATTCCATACATATAGTATTGTTTCTGGGCTAAAAACCACCTGAAATTATCCCAAGTAATACAAAATTCTGTCTATTTAAAGTGACAGATGAATTTTTTAGGATACAATTTCTCTCTAATTTCCCTGGGTCGGCTGTAGACCACCTTCCGAGAAACCTTTTCGAAGGTTTTATTGGACAAACAGGTTGCAAAAGTAAAATCTTTCCTCTATAGTAATATCGTTTCCCATAGAAACCCACCATGCTTTGATTTATCTGTCGTGCACGACAGAAACTACTAAATCATCATCTTAATTATATAAAGAGGCGTATTCGGCTTATTCACTTTCAGTGTGATCTAATATATGGAAAGCTTTCCAAATATGTAAAAAAACGGAGTCGCAAAATTGGGGGCGCTCTTTCTGGAAATCTCCTCATGTCTCTTTAAACATCAGCATTTCTTGACTGCTCTCAAATTACTTATAAATACTAATGATTAAATCACCCCCAATTAAATCACCCCCCCCCCCCTTACAGGTACACTTTGTGAATTTCCCACTTTTTTGTGTGGTGGGTCACGATCAATCAAGGTTTCACTTATCCCCCTTTGTATTCCAGGAGGTATTTTTGCATACAATTTTAGCATAAGTAGAATGCGTTTTAGCAACAACAAAAAAGTATTCACCATTTGAGTACTTTTTAACACCGTCACATCAACTGGAAAAGACTGAATCTCTACTTGAGAACATAACTCACACTGTCATACCAAAGTCTTCAATCAGCAATTCAACTACCTTTTAGCAACAAGCCGCCAGCACCAGATCCCAAACCTGACCGTTTTGACTCCCTTGTTTGCTTTTGGCCATTTCTACTCAAGACTCAAACTAATGAAATTAACTTGAGGTAAAACAGTGTGTTTTTGGAGCCTACACAAATCATGCCATATGATCTATGCCATGTACAGAGTGCTCATTATTTACAATGAGGGGGAATGGAGGGAATTAAAAACATTTCAGCAAAAAAAAAGGCATTCCCCTATCTTCGCTTCTTCATAAAAATGGCATTCTCCCCTCACCCCTTTTTTAAATGAAAATTTCTTCAGTTAAAAGTTGTGTTCCTCCTTTTTCCTTGATGATTTGAATGTTCATGTTCACACAATTTTTTTTTTATTGCCCCCGTCAAACTCATTTCATCACCACCTCGGTATAAAAATGACCCCTCCCTTAGGGTTTGACCAATGTCAGCATTTGCTTTGTGCCATTTAGATCGCTTCAAAGTTCTTATCCCAGCAGGGTAGTCAATTTCATGAATCTCATGTTGGTGTGGACCCCCTGGGCCCACAGCCACGGCAAATGCGCTAAGAGTTGTCCCATGTCCTTAAAAGTTGGAACTAATGCCATTTGCTTCTAACTTGTGCTGGTATTAAAATGTTACAAACATTTATATCACAATTCTTATGTCAAAGGAGACAGATTTCGTCACATTTACATGATTATTTTTTAATCTATCAAATTAGACTACTTTTTTTACAATATTTTTTGTTCAGTGTGGGGACTTGGTGATTTAAAAACCATGTTTGAACCCTGGCTTCTGATATATATCCGGTCACGTCTTAAAAAAGGTTTTACTTTTAAAATATTAAAGTTTGGATTCTATGTTATTGTTATGCAATGAAGTGTGCATTTACATTATTCCCACCAGTCCACTGTATAAGTCTGTATTATAATTTCTCTCTGTTTACAGACAGAAAATAATCAAAGTTCTGATTTCATCCACAGAACAATCAGATCTGCAGATTATCATACATTTGCAATACTTTGCCCACCATTCATATAATAAAGAAAATCTCAACATTCTTGAGGTATGGCAAGAGGACCATCATATCAAGACATCCCCTTTAATATTGTGGTCTACACCTGTTTGACAGCACCACCGGATGTAGGCTATGTTTTCACCAAAACAACTGCGGGGGTGAAGAACCGCGACGCTAACATTCAATTTCCTATTAATCTCCTTCAAATACCAACAAGACAACTTCTCCCTCACAGGCCACATTAACAGACTCACATTGCTGGGTTCTCCGTACCAAATTCTCCTTGCAGGAACCTACTGTAAAGTGATTCTAATTTTAATATTCCAAAAACACATGGTTGGATCTTGTGAGATAAACCCCACTCTCTGTGAATTCTCCTGACCAATTTTAGGGCTTGAACCCTTTGAGTGTTGGTGATTATATATTCTTCACATTAAACAGTACCCTGCGTTCTTGTTCATGCCTACATGGTAATTTACATCCAAAAGGTCAAGTTTTGAATTTTTAATCCTCAGTCATGTTAATGCCACTATGTTCATACATGCAGAAAGCATTGGACAAGGATCTCCACATCTTAATGTGTGCAGTATCTTTTTTTTTTTTTCACTTTTGAGGGTTCACACTATTGTGTCGAAACAACTGCCCATCTTAAATTAAGATGTTGGAGAGAATAATGCAGTTCAAACATTTCCAAAGTTCTGACCTTTTCTCTGAAGGTGCCCAATTGCTGGCCGATTTCGTTCTTAAAAGCACTAGCAGTGATTTGCTCTAGCAACTTACACATTTTTTTAAGAGTGCCCCCAATTTTCAAAAAATTGAGATTTTTACACGGTTGCATTGGTAACTGGCTAGGTAAACAAAAACCATACCTGTTAATGGTTACGCTCGAAAAATGTCTGTGTCTCACAAAACGAAGGAATTTTGTAATTAGAATTCCTTATCGTGATCCCCGATAATAATTCAACGTCAACGGCTGCTGGAAACCTTCCAATGTGAAATAGCCCCATGTACGTGTCTACGCTATCCCTTAGTGTTTTATTGGTTCAGGCAAGTACAGTTAGAGGTTATTTTCTTGAGTGGCACTATTCATCATGGACGGACATAAACGTAGCATTTCCATCTCTGCCGTTAAGGCAGTGTCAACCCAAGTGCTTTTGGGTGTTACACAAATTTTTCTTATCTTTGCACCAATTTAACATCAACCTGTGTTCTATCTTCGTTTACCAAACAAATGTTATCCGATGGAGACAATCCTGAGCTGTATGTTTGCCGATTTAAAACAGCTACTTGACCATCTAGAGTCCAAAATCCACATGGTCTAAACGGCAGAATTTAAGCACATTTCACGCCGTCAGGTGGGCCAAGGCGCAGAGCGCGTTCGCGAATTTTTTGCTGCGTAAATGACAAGCGTTACGCATGTTTTTAATGTACTTTACACCGCAGCGCATCTTGGAAAAACAAAAAATAATTTTGAAATGTAAACAGCGCTAATTAGACCAGAGGAATTTCAATTTCATCTGATTTCTTAGCGTTAGAGATGAAAGATGTTCAATAGTGCATAAAGCCTGCATTTTCATCACTTTTCCAACATACTCAATTTGAATTGAAAGATAAAATTAATTTGAGAGAGGCGACAGCTTGAAGGCCTGAAAAGTCGCGTTTTTAACTAACACAACATAGTATTTTCCTCAATGTGCAATATTCGCAAAATTGGGCAAATTTTTTCAGACAAGATAACTAAAAAATACCGAGTAAAAGGTAAGGTTTATAACTTTCCTACGATAGCAACAGTCTTCTCTAGGAACGGTTTTCCCAATTTTTTCATTTTTCATTTCTAACTGAAGATATTCTCCAATATACCTATACTCAAATTCTGGAAAGAAAGTAAAAATCAGACACTTTTTTGACATTTTCTCCCTGTTATATTTCGAAAAGTAAGCTCTATTTAAAAAAAAAATTACAAAAAAACCGTCCTAGACAATTTGTCTTTGTTCCCTAAAAAAAAATAACATCAGAAATCATGGAAATTCAAATTGTTTTTGTTATGCTTCTGAAATTTTGGGGCAAAATCACGCTTTTTTAGCATTTTCCCTCAAAATACAGAAAGTTTTTGGACAATTAATCTGATGCCACCATTGGGTGCATCGTCCAATTTTCTTTCTAGAAATGATACTTTTATACGTACAATAGCACACTTCATCCTGCAAAGTTCAAACCAAATAGAATGCGCGGAAACTCAAGGTTAACACTTGTGCCTTAAGTCCAATCTGGATCCAAATTCTAATACAAAATTTTTTTTATTTTTTTTATTTTTTTTATTTTTTTTAGCATTCTCGGTCGCAAGTGTATAGTTTCCTAGACAATCACCAAACGTAACTTGTGTGTCAAAATATCAATTTTTGAAATGGGGGGCTCCTTCAAAAATGTGCCATTATGCGGTAAATCAGAAATCGGAAAAAAATAAAAAAATCAGATTTTTGGCACGTTGTAACAAGTATAAGTAATCATAAACATATCCTACATGATGGGATCCAAAAGCGCCTAATAAGGCCAAAATCAAATATTTTATCATTACTGTCTGTACGGACACCTTATTAAATTGATTTTTGTAATTCATATTTTTGAATACTTCTGTTTTCTTATTTCTCATTTTCAGTTTTAGGAAAAAGTAACTTATTAGAATTCTAACAGACTTTTTCCTTGACTTTTAAGTATTCCTAGCAAATTCCAACTCGTTCAGGTGGATTACTGTCTTCAAGGTTCTGAGGAATTCAACTATGGGTTTATTAAAAGTATTTATTTTGCCCATATGGAACAATAAAGTAGTTTCAACAACAATAGATGAACTTTTTTTTTAATTGAGGTAGCCAGACACTAATGAACTGTTATCTTGGTTGCTAATTTTCAATATATTTTTCAACTACACTCTTCCACATGGCTACATATTATTTACTTATCCCTTGTGTATTATTTGAGGTTTCACAGAGGCACAATTGTTCTGCTAGAATCATGGCTAGGCCTTCTTCCTCTTTTAATTTTCATATGATGAAAATGTGGATATATCAGAGTGCCAGAGTCTACCATATTCAAGGGTTTAGTGCAAGAGGCCCCATCTGCATAGCTGCCAGGTTGGTTAGATTTGACGGTATAGATAGTGACTATGATTCACATATGTTGACATTCAGGAAGCCCTCTGTTGTTTTCTGTTCTGGCAGGCAAATTATTACCGTCGTTCAATGACAGACCACATAAAATCTGGTCCTAATTACTTGCAGACCCTTTCTTTATCTAAATCGGTTACAAATAATGCAACTGGTAGCATTAGCAAGCATGCTTAATATGAATGTTGGTATTATTTTAATTTGAAACCCAAAGTTAGAGCAAAAACGAAATTCCCTGTGCAAGTATAGGGGCTCTGTCTCTGCCAGTTTCTCTCTTACAAAACAACCAACAGGGGGCGCCAAACATAAACAACTGTCACATCATCTATATACACTTAATAAAACACAACTGCAATGTCACTATTGCAAGAGGGGGCCTTCGTGCAGTAACCCCGATAAATTGCCTATTACTTTGTTGCTAACCTACCAACTACATCCTGGTTAACTGATAGACTGGAAAAATCCTGAACTGAACATAATTCATTACAACCTTGAACTATACAAAGCAAACACAACAAATCCTGCATTCAGTGCATATGATAACAAGTTCAAGTATGAAAGAACAAGAACGACAATTATCACAGTAAACTCACCAATTTCATTCCGTGGCAAAATGGTCCAATTCTCGGACATTTCACAAGGCCAAAATCTTGTTTACTCTTCCATGCTTTGTACTAATCCACAGAGCTATGCTCTGGCTACGACAAAGTGTATGATCCTGTTTCGGACACTTTCTCTCAAAGAGTGGACACTGCCAGCAACATACCTCACATATGAGCAAGTTTTAATTACGACTCCATGGTGTTCCTACCTTGGAAGGTCACTATCCATGCCAAGTCACTTTGACACCCTGGTGGTGATTGTTGATAATAAGATTACATTAAACATTTCAATCAATCAACGCAATGACATTGCAACCCATAACCAATGTCACATGGAGACAGAGCAGTTCAATTCATGGACATCATGACACCAAATTTTGGTCTAAACTAACTGGCATTAAATTTGCTCTTGGGGGACCAGAGGGTCAGGGTTAGATGATTTACTTGATATGTCATAATAAGCAAAGAGCCTTAAAGGTTTACATTGACAATGTGAGCACATTCCCCCATGAGGCCAGGAAGGATCAATAGGGACAGAAGGGAGCAACGAAAGAGAGCACATCCGGATGCTAGAGAAATCCTGTAAAGTATGTTTTAGTACAGGTAAGGAGAAACACGAATTGTATTTTTGCCATAACACCCAGTGGTGATCTAGTTCCTATGATGCAATTCACAATTTTGCCACGTGATATACTTTTCAAAACCTTTTATAAACACAAGTGCCCTTAATTTCCATTTAAAATTATTTAACAGTGACATTGCAGGGGTTTATACTTATGTGTGTTTTTTTGGGGATAAGATATTATTTTTCCCTTTCAACTTTTTTTTCTCCACTTTCCCCATTCCACTCCTACTTTTCCCCCCTCTTCCTTCCCATCGCCTTTCTTCTTTCCTCCTTTTTCCCCTCCCTTAGTATGGCGTGCAATTGGTTAACCCAGGTAGGAGTAGCCTGCCCACTTGCCACCTGGATGTTTATGGGAAGTATTTCTAGATGTAACAACAGGAAAAAGGGAAAACCAGTTTGTACTGAAAATATGATTTTTTGCAATAACGTCACGAATCTTTCCATACAGGCCAATCGACCAAATTCACATTTCAGAGATATCGGCGATTGAATTTTTCGAGAATTTGAACTTGCATATCTAAAATTTTGGAAACATTGTTAGGAAAATGATTTATGTGGACATTGGTGGACATTGAAATACGTTTCTTCATTTTGAGCACAGCTTTCCATTCAAGTATCCTTTGTTTTCCTTGTCAATTTTAATTACAAAGTGATTGGTTTGTTTGCAAAAACATAAAAAACGTCCTCTTTTTCTATGTCAAAGGAGACGAATGCACATCTCTGTTTGGCGTACTCAAAATAGTCGATCGATCGCATCAGGCGGGGGTATTCAACATGTTTGAACATACTTTTGCCTGCTGAGGTAGCTAGAAATGACTAGGCTTTTTGTATGGTTTTCTAAGGTGTCAATGTCCTCTTACAGGCAAAATAATGTGCCAGTGAGATAGAAAAGAGGAATATAAGGTTCTAATGTTTTTATTTTGTATCAGAGAATGATTTTAATCAATATTTATCTCAATGTAAATATAATACATCAAGCTATAAATAATCGGCCTACAGTTAATTTATAAATCTACGTTATTTGAATGGCAACCTGTTAAAAGATGGATTTTACGGGGTTTTGTTGAAGAATTGTTGCCAGATTTTCTTGTAAAATTTATAGGCATGTTTTCTGTAAACTTTAGTATTAATCGTAAAATTGAAAATTTGTAATACTGAATGGACGATAATGTGATTCTCGAAAAAAATTCGAATAAAGCTCCAGTTGTAGGCGTTTTATACGCCTGGTAAATTGGGACATAAAATTTACAGTATTTTGCTGTATTTCCAATTGGTAGCATCGGCCCACGTGTGTAAGTATACTAAGGACATCCAAAGCGTAGGTCTAGCGTTTGAAACCCTGGGTTTTGTTAATTATGGACATAATAACTTTCATAAACGTTAAGTGGAAGAAGTTGTGGATTATCTGTTTATTGCTGAAAGGTGTATAATTTTGAATACTTTTTTTTTAGGTAAAGGAAGCAATTCACTGTTTACAAAAAAAGCGTTATTCTTACTATCAATTCAATTTTTTTTATATTTGTATTAAATTTACGATTCGTTCGATCGAAAATCACTTTAATTCTAATAACACATACAACACGTGTTTTAATGAATAATGTATTTTAGTATATTAAACTAAAACACGCTTTAATCATCTGGTATCTTTTACTTTATAGTTATTAAATTTTCAGTAGTTTCCAACTGTCACAGGGGCTGAAAATAAATACAAGATTTCATGTCAGGCTACTACTTTCAAGTTACGAAAACCATAGGAAGATTATATTAGCATTAGTGTCAAATGACGTATCTAACGCGTAAAAATAAACGATTTCCGAGTGTATATCAGAACAAGTTGAAATGAAATTGAATATTCCCATGATATTTTTAAATTTTTTTGTCATCACAGATCATTGCGTAGATGTTTTCACTTTTTGGAGCATATCATCTTAGAGTAGTTGCTCTTATACTTTCTGTTGTTGAAAACTTTCTATGAGTAAAAAAAACTACCATTTTGAGGTTAAGAGGCAGGTTGCCGACAGACTTCTGGGAACGTTTTGATTTCATTCAACTTGCCATATTTCCTGATTTCAAAAGGGGTATTTATTGAAAATGCAGATGAATAATTTTCTCATGTAACATCTTTTCGGTATTGGAATTGAAAGGAAATAATGTTTCTGTATCTACTCAATATTAAGCGTAATCGGGTTGCATTCAATTTTATTGAATAATTCAATGAGTAAATCTTTTAAGTTACCATAATCATGTTTATTTGTATTTAATTGAGATGGGAAAATGGTGAATGATAATTTGTCTACATGTACTAAAACCATATTCCTTTTATTTCGCTTATTTAGAAACACTGATAAATTATCAAGTTAGTTGCATTTATAATCAACTAAGTCTTCGCTGGAACTAAAATAAATCGTAGGTATGTGGGAAAATTAGGAAAGAAAAGATGAAAAACAAAAATATTTTGATGTTCTTTGTATTTACATTGCATTATTGATCTTAACAAAAACCCTCGCTACCAAAGTGGGGGGTTAGCACCCTTCAGGTTTTCCCCGGCTAGCTAAAGCCCCCTTTTGGTGCCAGATTATTTAATGTATTGTCCAATAATTGACATATTTCCGCTCTTTTTCTCCAAAACAATATCCCACCAGGGTATAGGAAGATAAAGGTGATCCAAAAGAAAAGGTTAGGAATATCACAGTTAATGACATGGGAAATGACTAGTTATATTAGAGCATTTTAGTGCTATAATAGGTGTTTGGGTCGCTAAATTGCGAAAAATATCAAATTTCCCCACCCCTAATAGTCAGTAGTTTCGCACTTTCCTTCTTCCTCAAATATGACGTCATAAGGGACGTCATAAATGGGGGTGCTGGTACTTATTTTGGTACAAATGGAAATAAGAAACGCTAAGCAATCCTTTGTACCAAAATTTACAGGATTCCGGATTGTTCAGTACGGAAAATCACAGGGGGTGGTTAACCAACCCCACCCCCTTCGGGAGTTTTGTTTTAAAAAAAAAATGGCTCGGGTAGACGAGGGTGAATTTGGCTGTAAATTATCATGTAGTAAACTTTTAAACAGGTAAGCTTATCTACTATGAACTAGAATCAAACCTGGGACCCTCTGATTATGACCCAAATACCAAATAACCACGATACTTTGCTACCATAAGGAATATATAGAAACATGACTTTATGTATATACTTATTTTCCCTTTCAAATTAATAATAATGGTAATTAAAATGGACACATATCATACCAAAAACTGAAAATTGTTTCAACAAGAGGTTTGTGAACTAGCTATAAAAAAATTGAGTGAAAATAGGCTACTACATTAGTGAGTTTTATGTCCTTTCTGGGTTAAAAATTATCTTGTTGTTAAACTTTGAATTACCAACTAGCTGATTTGAATCTTTTTTACTTTATTACAACTTCAACAATCAATTAATTGCCAGCACTGTGTAAACTGAGTAAATTTGTTACTATTTTTGCACAATTTTAAACCGTAACTTCATACATGTATGTTTGTGTTATCACTTTTCAATGAAATAGATATTTTGTGGAAATATTCTCAGAAAGTATAGTTTTGCAATCATTACAAAATAAAAATCCTTAAACTATTATTCTAAAAACAATAAAAAATAATAATAAATAAAACTCACTGGCGCGATTCAAACTGATAAACGTAGGCTCCTTTTTGCAGTGCTCATCACCCGGATCGTCGCTTAGACATTCAATACATCTTACAATATACGTCTGTAAAGAACCACTGCATCTAAAAGTGCATATTTTTGTTTATACCACTACTAACATGCATCTTGGTATTTACGAAAATACGTGCGCTTCACATTAAAAAAAGGATCAGAAAAAGAATACTTGACCGTAATTAAAAATATAGTAAATCACTTTTTTTGTCCAATTTTCGAGGCCTATTACGACTAAATTTATCAGAGAGGCCGTATTTGAACTTTGAATTATATCAACTTTATAAACTATTATGGATTCTCAATTATAAGTTATTTACAGGAAAAATACTGTAAATCGTATGAAAATCTGGGAGGCAATTCTGCCAACAAATCCCATAAACCACAGCTTTTAATATATTTCCATTCAAATTCAATTTAGATTTGAAACAGTTTAATGCATATGTTTTAACCAAAATTAAGCTGAATTTTTGGTTGACATTTGTGGATAGGCCTACTAAGTTAAGGATTTCGTCATGCTTTTTTATTCTCTACACATTCCAATCTCTGTAATAACTCGCAAATATATATTTTTCAAGTTTTGATTAAATCAGTTTTTTTACAGTATACTGAATTTTCACAGTAATTATTCGGCGCAGAAGCTGTCAGTAAAAACTGGAAAAATTTTATAATATTTTTGAGTGTGGCAAAATCGTCCTAGATACAGATACACACACAATTGTACTAATATAAACTTCGAACAGCCTTCTATAGCCCCCCCCCCCCCTGTGTGATCAGCGAGGAGATGAATCTCGGCATAATCCCAGTGATCGATAGCTCACTTATAAGCAGCCTTCGTGGTTTGGCAGTTACAGCAACAACGAATGCAGTTGGTCCCGTTTGGAAGACGTTCATTTGGCGTTTGGGTTATGAATTCCCAAGTAAAATCATATGTATCTAAAAATGGAATTATTATGTTGCTCAATATTTGGTATATAAAAGAGCTGGGATATAAGTATCCCATAATATGCAAAAAACTCAATTTCGCCAAAATGGTCCAGATGGTCTGTTTTGGAAGCACCTCATGAACCGCTATCATTCAAGGAAGACACATGTTATTCTCTTTGGCTTGTCACTTTTAAAAGACACAAGGACACTCATCAAACAATTAAAATATTCTTGGTAGGCCTTGAAATGAAACCGATAAGTTCAAATTTAGATTAAATTTTGCATCCACAGAAATCTCCTCGTGTCCCCTTTAAAGGTATTTCTGCAACTTTGGAACCAACATCTCTGAAAATACTGCAAGATGGAATAAATTCCCACTTTCTTAAAAGTGCATGCCTCTCCCGATTACAACATAAATCCCCCAAATGTCATTTGAAATTTTCATATACCATTTTTATGATTGGTAATTTATGTATTATAAAACCCAACTGTAAAATTAAGTGTTTATGTTTTGTAAAGTTATTAAACACCTACGACCCGCGTTAACGAACAACAAAATAAAAAATCCAACTTTTGGGTCCCAAAGGTGGTTATTTTCGTATACCACTGCTCCTATAAACCGCTACAACATGAATTCAGCAATCGTTTTTCTTTCCCCATTTTTAAATCAGAGCAATGGACATTTTAAACATGAAACGCCTTAAGCTTTTAAACACTATAATACATTCCAGCCAGTTTAGGAAGAATAAAACACCCAAGGTGTTTAGATTAAACAACCATAACACCAAAGTCATTTAGAAGCATTCTAAGTGTTCAAAATAAAGCACATAACGTGTTTATTTTAGTATCTAACACTTAGGCATAGTATTGTTTTAAACGTGTGAAAGGCGTTCACGTTAGAATTCACATGCTCTGATTTAAAAAATGGGAAAACAGCGCTTGATTTCAATGTTTTTTAGTGTTTATATGAGCAGTGGTCCAAGAAAATACCCACTTTTCACAAAAGTTTGGTATTTTTTATTTTTGTTGTTTCGTAAAGGAACGCGTCTCGGTGGTGAATAACTGTTACAAACCTAACACTTAATTTTTACAGTGCATATTCTGTAATCCA
Organism: Ophioderma brevispina; assembly: GCA_023653785.1. Lineage (NCBI taxonomy): Eukaryota > Metazoa > Echinodermata > Ophiuroidea > Amphilepidida > Ophiodermatidae > Ophioderma > Ophioderma brevispina. The sequence goes on from JAMKCH010026441.1 coordinate 19,679, forward strand.
AATATATTTAGATTATCCTCAATAACGTATATTGTGCTATAATAACATCATAACGGAAAATTCATCCATCCTAACATTTTGTTAGAGGTGACCACAAAAATAAAAGGTTTCAAATAATAGCAAGATTCTACATTTGGAATGAGTTAGTGAATGGGGTATAGACGAGGTTGGATAGTAATCCATTGTTATTTGTTACTTGCCAACATTTCCAATGGGGTAACTAGACTCAAAGATCAAACTCCCCACAACCAACCACCTCCAATACCACATAACGAAATCTTACAAATCTTATACAAATTCTTATTTTTTAATATTGTTATGACTACTCAAAGTGCCAGGTCACAGTGACCGTATATGGCCTCTGAATGCTTCAGGAGATATGTTAGTTCACTAGATATCCCTCGAGGTAGGGTTATTCCAAAAATTCAGTTTATTCTGATGATGCATTTTGTTATAAGCCACATGTTTTTGGTATCACGGTGCCCCATAGGGCATTTGTCCATTAAAGGCTGACTCAGAGATTTTTGAATCTATCTAGTTTTTTGTGTAGTAATTCAAAACTTCACTAAACTAAAGATATTCTCAAATGCTAATTATTCCAAATTTTAGATGAATCGGAATTTTTTGTTTTTCATGCAGTAATATTTATGCACAGTATTATAGTGTCATAGGATACGGTGTAACGAAATTCTGGATCCGGAATTTTCTGACAAAGTTTTTGTGATTTTCCATATGAAGGAACTTTGATTTGAGCTTAGTTATTTCACACAGTGATTAGTATTGGACAAGCATTATTTACATGCAAAAAACACGATTTGTTTGAAAATTGAGTTCTCCCTCATCGAGGAATTCTCTTGAGTCAGCCGTTAACGGACAGAAAACACAAATCATTTTTATCTTCGAAAGGGACAAATATGCACGTAAGATAGCACATCATACTATACTAAGGCCAATGCTAAAACTCGCAACTTTTTTTTTATGTACGTTAAATAGTAAATTACAAACACATGGAATTAAAGTCTGACTCAGAGATTTCGAAATATTATTTTTTTTTGTAATAATGAAAACTGTCACTAGAACTAACGATAGTAACCAAAATGCACAAGTCCCCGAATTTGAATGAATCGGGTTTTTTCGTTTGATGCGTAAACATTTATGGTAGTGTATTAGTCCCAATAGGATACTGGTATAACAAAAATAATTCCGGATCGGAATTTTATAACAAGTTGTGATTTTCTATAGGAAGGAATTTGAATTTAAGCTTAGCAATTTCCACACAGTGCTAGTATAATGGACAAGCAATTATGTACATGAAAAAACACATATTTTTTTTGTTGAATTGAGGGCGCCCTCCTCTCAGGACAGCTCCTGAGTCCGGCCTTACGAAATAAGGTCAGTGCCTCCACAAACCTGGAAAATCTGGCTCCAAAATGGAATTTGTTTACAGATCTAGAAACTTATCACAAAGCCAAACAACAATCACAATACTTATTCAGGTTGATTCTTTTTTGTTGACTATAACACATCACAACTTCACCTGTTGAGTAAAAGCCATCACAATTGCAACTGTTTCATTCCTGACACTGTTTTCAGAAAAAAAACCCGTAAGCTCCATCACACCAGTGACATATGCATCTAAGGTGCAGGATTGGTGTCCTTTATTAACTATCATTCATACTAGTCATCTATCATTGATATATCATCAAAATTCATGATGCCCCCGTTGATATATCATTATAGTCTATCTGATATTTTGATAGTCTATCAAATTGGGACTCTTTTTTAAAATCGCATGCATAC
>JAMKCH010026442.1:0-26569 GCA_023653785.1 Ophioderma brevispina
TATTCAACAATAAGGTATTTATATATTGGCAATCGATTTATAAGTATTAGTTTCTTAAACAATAAGCAGTTCTTAAAGGATCCATGCTTCGATCGCTAGTAGCCTTGTTCCCAGGGACCCCAGATTTTACCAGAAGTGTGCGCGTCAAAATTTAGTATCAGAAGAGACAATAATATTTTTCCCTGTGAAATCTTAGGGCCTAAAGGAGTTTGATTATGGATTGCGTATGAGTGAAAAATATGCCCCATTTTACACAGTTAAATGATTACGACAATGACCTTCACCCAAAACCCAATCTGTAAAGGTTCGTCCGATATTTCCCTGCTTTGAAGCTGTGCTAGTGAGAGACTAAAAACATGATTTGTAAGCCCATAGAGTTGCTAACAATTATATATTAGTCGACCAAATGGTGGGATATTTTCGCCACTAATATAAAATCCAAACCAAAACATCTTTAAAGCTACCATCTGTCGATTTTTTCCAATTTCAAAAATGACCCATTTTTTAAAATTGCTCGGGGGGGGCTAGCTGTTAAGTAATATCAACAACTTATAATTACCCTTCGTTGCCTGAAAACAGGACACTAAAGCATTTTACCCCCCATTGCGTATTGACGAGGACCATGTAACGACTGTTTTGTTCGCTAATAAAAGTCGGATCCGAATTTTATTCGTAAACAATGCGCAGAAAAATTGTCTTTCTTATGGACAAATATAGGCCATGGTAAGCTTAGCCAAGTACAGGACGTTTTTACTACACATTCCACAATACACCAAGTGCCAAACATAGAGCCACCAATGGTGCTGCTAGCCCTCAAGCAGTTGTTATGTATGGGCACACCTCCTGGGGCACAAAAAACATTTTCTATTGACTGCCAGATGATATTATCTTGAGAAGTCCCACATGAGCATACGTAAGAGACAGATGTAAGCTGGTGATTATTTGTTCTTAAAGGTAATTTATTTAGCTTGAAAAGTGATTAACAATTCAAATTTTTGCTATGCAATTTTTGAGATATTTTGTAATTGAATGGGTCAGTGTCAGGGTTATTAATTGCAGGAAGTAATTTCAAACTATTGGGCCAAGGGAGGTCAGACTGGTATAGTGGTCGTAGCGCTCGCTTCTCACCACTTTGACCCGGGTTCGAATCTCGGGACTGACATGAGTTTACGTTGTCAATATTCGCAACCTCAACGGTTTTCTCCAGGTACTCCGGCTTCCTCCTGCATCTAAAAAATCGACTTTTCCGTATCCCTGCTATAGGACCCCAGTGGGAAATAGATTCTACAAGGTTCTTGGTCTATCCTGGCTGTGTTGCCTAAACAACCTTTCCTCCTAGCTTCTTTTGCAAATTGTCCAACACCGCGGGTCCACTAGTGTGAACTACTTCCCCTCAAAACCTGTTGTATGGCTGGGAGCGGACCTACGTCACATCGCTTCACCGAGTGGAAAACAAAACAGGGAAAGCCCCAGGGAATCCGTGGTGAAAACAAAGTGCGCAAAATCAAAAAGTCGATCACCGCAAAGTCGCGAGACACTACGATTTCGGGCGGTATTCGAATGATTGTTTTTACGCACATTGTGATAAGCATGTTTTTGCCAAAAGACCGGATGTCGTGCCGGCTATTGTTAACATTCTTGTATAAAAAAGGGCATTTGTAACAAACTGGCATCTTTTTTAGGGAAGGCAAGTTGGTGTAGCTGGTCGAGCGCCTTCCTTTCACCCAATGCGGCCGGGGGTTCGTTCCCGGTAGAGCACGTGTCGTATGTGAATTTGGTTGCCGGATCCATACCCGTCCTCGCAGTTTTCTCCGAAAACTTCGGTTTCCTCCGCATCTAAAATAAGACTTTTCTTCCCATAAATATTTCCCCGATGTCTCTGGGGGCGTCCCTTGAATTTATTTATTAATGCATTATAGCAATATTGGGTTCTGCCTGGCAATGCCGGCGAATTTATAAAAAATCTTTAGAACACTGTCGATGCACTTACATGTACCTCTTTTCAGGTTTTTTAAAAATCAGCTTTATTGAAGACATGTTTTAACTTTCTACTGATATTTTTCTTATTTATGCTTTCAGGTAGATGGAAAAACTATCTTGAATCTTTCAAAAGATGAATTGGAGAATATGGGATTAACAATTGGTGACATCATACATGTCAGAGACTTCTGTGCTGCAGGAGTTTCTACAAAACAAGGAGTATCTGCGGAAAGCCGAAGGAAGAAGCTTTATTTGGCACTCCGAGCTTTTCAAGCAGAAAGTACTAGTGCAGATCTAGAAAGACCCCCAGAAGACAAGAAAACCCCCCAGGACGGCATCTTCAACAAACAATTGCATAACATGTGGAGTTAAGAGTCATGAAAAATGTAGTATAATGACTTTCATAAAGTTAAATCACCACTGGTGATTAAGACAGTTTATACAAGTCCGTTGGTACCGCCTGACCTTCAATACAAACAGTTGAAGAACTTGCTGATATCAAAACTCTTTCCATCAGGAAAAAATCCTGTGATAGGGGGAAATCCCCACTCCGCCTCCAAAAAAATCCCTCTGGGTGTCAAATTATGATTCAATTGACATAGTAATGCCAAAGAGCGCAACTGCTGACAAATCACTGATGTTGTAACCGAAGGAACCTTTCACTGGACAACCTACAGAGTGGGAAATGAAGAAGATGGTTTCAGGATTGTTTGAGATTCCATTTGATATGCAATAAGCATGAGCCAAGCAGTAGTAGCCCTACCGAACCCTGTTTTTGGTGACTTAACCACCTCAGGGGAGGTAGCAGCTAGTTAGTATACCTATTGATGACATCGCACCAGACAGACACTCCCATGATGAAATGATGGAAGTCACACTTAGCCTTACAGAAAGGTAGGTAAGTAGGAATTCTTTGGCGGTTTATAGTTGGCAGCACTTGCTAGTATTAGTCCTTAAAAAGTGAATTGCCAGCAAGGAGTTGTGACCTAGATAGTGGGTGAGCCAGATGGTCTGATTTGCCCTTTAGCTACCCATTGGAGGGGTGAGGGGCAAAGAAGAAGAAAGCCTGTATTGGATGTTCTGTTTACCATGCCATTACCACAGACCCAACACACTGCATGATAGCAATTCCCCCCAGGTAACTAAGTCTGGGAGGGGAAAACTAGTTTGTATCGGGGTAAAAAAAAAAAAAAATCAAATCTCCAATTATAGTAGATCCAGCCAGAAACGATCTTCGATGCGTCCCACCGGCTGTTCCACTGGCTGAAGAACCTGAGAGAGGAGGACGGTCTTTTGAGATGGGAAATTTATACGTTAACAATTGTGTACTTATTCAACCTCCGACTTATATTTTTTAGATATCTTGAAAGGTGTAAAAATTACCATTTTCAGGAAAGTAGCTATCTACAAATCATAATGGCAGAATATAGCATGCTGGTAATATTTTTCTGCATTTTTCCTGCAATTACATGCTTTTTAACTCATTTGCAAAACTGACAGAAGTCTAGTGATTATAAAAATTTGATTTGTGGACAAGAAGAATTTATAGATTGGCAAAGATGGCCCCTTTAATTGGCCCAGTGGACCTTTGACCCAAATCTGGGAACACACCATATGGACCTTGGGTAAAACGTTCTTCTAACCAAGTTAGTGATTATAACAATATTTATGGACAAGAAGGAATTTTATAGATTTTCAAAGAATGCCCCGTTTAATCAGCCACATGGACCTTTGACCCAAATCTGTGAACACCCCACATGGGCCTGGGGTCAGCAGTTCTTCTGGACCAAGTTTTAGTGATTATAGCAATTGATTGTGTGGAACCAATGAAGGGAAGGAATTATAGATTTTCAAAGAATCCCCCTTACATTGGAGCCTGACACGTGACCTTTGACCCAAATCTGTGAACACCCCCAGATGGACCTTGGGTTCAGTGGTTCTTCTAACCAAGGCTAGGGATTTAACAATTGATTTGTGGCCACAAGAAGTAATTTATAAATTTCAAGAGAATTCACCTTTAATTGGCCCACGTGACCTTGACCAATCTGTGAACACCCCATATGACCTTGGGCAGTGGTTCTTTCACCAATGTCTATGATTATAACCAATGATTTGTGCACAAGAAGGAATTTATAAATTTTCAAAGATTCACCTTTAATTGGCCCACGTGACCTTTGACCCAAATCTGTGAAAAACCCCCAATATGGACCTTGGGGCAGGGTTCTTCTACACAAAAGTCTAGTGATTATAACAATTGATTGGGTGGCACAAAGAATTTATAGATTTTCAAAGAAGGCCCCCTTTAATCGGCCCACGTGACCTTTGAACCCAATCTGTGAACACCCCCACATGTGCCCCTTGGGTCAATGATTATATCCTGACCGATTTTCGCTGCAAATCGGCCCAAGCGTTTTGGCACTAGACGCAATTATGGCAAGAGTGGTTTTACAGACCAGACAGAAGACCAGACCAGCAGACAGACAGATAGAGTAGATTATTAGATAGAGTCAACACATTGCCATAATCAAATGGAAGGACTTTTATGATGAAAATAGGGGGCGGCGATTTTGTTTACATTTTTGAAAGCCTTAATCGCGATAGTGGCTTTAATAAAAAAACCCCTAATATTTCACATGGTAAATGAAAGAAATATTAAGCTTTCCTTCTGTTAGCAAAAATAGGACCACTTCTGGTACAATCTGGGGTCCCTGGGGATGAGGCTACAGCGCTCGGAATCATGGACCTTTACAGGACTTATTCTGATCGGCCTTTTACCACCCCTCCCCCTGAACCTGACCTCCTAAGCTAAAAATACCATTTTTGATATCAGATGAAGGGCTGTATTCTTTCTCTATGTCATCCTGAAATTTCATTCCCAACCTTCAATCCCCATTATTTTTTTCTTTTAAAACAAGGTAGAGGACAGAAATCTGTCATTATAATTGTTAACTACCAATATTAGCACAGTATAGTAAACAGGTTGTTGCAATATGCAAATGCCTCTAAGATCAAAACCCCGTTTTGTTTTGTCCATGATATTCGTGGTGAGCGTATGCAAGACCCAGGCTCTCATATCAAACAGAGAACCACTATAGACATGATCGGAACAGCACCTTTAATGGAAGGTTTACCCCAGCTGCAGAAATGTATAGTGCATTTAGCTTCAGTTCTATTGTGCCATTTGCAGCATATTACCAGGTTGTGACCACTGAATATAGTCTGACGTCAATGACTCGTGGAAGACAAAAGCACCAGCCAGGCCTATAGTATATAAATATATTGCACTAGCGTTTACAGGTATACAGGCATGAGCTAGCGTAACCAGACCCCCCCCCCCCCCCCCCCCCCCCCCCAATTGACATGGGGGGGGGGCAGAAGGGATGCCGAGGCATTTCTGAGGGGGCAAATTTGGGTTCTTCACCATAGGATACTGTACAAAACAGTTCAATTGGGGGACTGGGGGGCAAGGGTTCTGAGGAGGGGAATCAACCACTCCCCCCCCCAACCAATGGTTACACCACCTGAGTACAGGGGATAGAAAGTACACATTATATACATCTATGGCCTTACACTTATAATTGGTGTTTTAAAAGTATGAAACGTAGTGTTAGTCTAACATGTCTCTAATACAAAGCCCAATGTCTGTGGATAGAATACACCTGTGATTGTGTGAAAGAGCTTATAGGTGCAATGAGAGGATTTCAAGTCAAGGTTGTCTCGAAAATGTGAAAATTATATTTTGGAACTGAGTGGAAAATTTATATCAACATATCACCCGCTGAAAACCAGGGATTTAGCTTAGAACTGTCCTTTGGTACAAAAATTGTGGCATTTCTAATTTCGTATAGGAGCAAATACGAAAGTCGCCGGTGTTTACTATGAAATATAACGCATATACCAAATCACCTTTTGTTTTCATTGTAAGTTATTCTGGAGACAAATAAAGGTAAGGGATCTATTGCGTGTCTAACCAGGTGTACGCAGTATTTGATTTTGGGGGGTGCGGGGACTTCGAAAAAGTGGACTTCTGCACATTTCATCACCAAAAAGGGGACTTTCGTCCAAAATTTTTGAATTTTGGACCTTTTTACCAAAAGATTCAGCAAAAGTGGACCTTTTTCCACCTTTTGTGGAATTTGGGGGGGGGGGGTGTTGAAAATCTCTTGTTGCACCTTTAAAGGTACAATGAAGAGATTTCAAGGCACTCATATATTGTGTCATATGTAGTGAGTTCATATAACTGACGCCCACAATATATTTTTTGCCTTGTACAAACAAATGGTGGTTTTAAGTGGCTCATTTTTCAATACAAAATGCTCCAATACAAGTTAAAAATTCACATTTTTGTACAAAGAAGTATTCTCAGACTTATCCTTTGAGATGGGCGATATTTTTGATGGAAAACTTTACATCAGTTCAAACATCAGGATGTTCAAAATTGTTTACTAATTTTAGAGACACATTGATTGTGGACATCTCCTAATTGCACCTGTAAGGACTCTTAGAGCCATTAAACATGTTTTAAAAAAGCATGGACAAAATGGTGTTTAGATCGGTGTTTAAATCCTACACATACAATTACAGTGCATTTAATAGGCATACAGCTACAACTGACTAGGTCTCAAGGTGTTAAAACCTCAAAAAAAGTTTTCCTCTCATTTTAATGGTGCTTGTTCCGATGTCTTTGGGACCCCCGATGTACCCAGGAAGTTAGTATCGATTTTGATATCGATGAAAGGCCAGTATTTTTCTCATTGTCGCCATACAATTTGAGCCCTCAAATCCATTTCATTCCCAAGCTATAGACAAAAAACGCCCTTTAGTACGTTACCCATCAATATTAGACAGTAGTGAATGGGCCTTGCAACATGAATTATTGGGTCTACCAGTGGCGCAACCAGTTTTTTTTCAGGGGGAAGGGGGGGCACATATTATTTTCAGGGGGGCAAGGCAACAGTGTTTGAGTCAAAAAGATAGGACTGTGATTGATTAGTTTTATCAGAAAACTAATTGAGCTGATAAAAAAAGTTTGACATATTCGAAAGGCATGTTCTTCCGCTCATTAGAAAAAAAGAACCACCAAATTCATCATTCCTAACCATTATTATGCTGTTTTGCCGAAAGAAACCCATTTATACAGAGTGTTCAAGGATGCCGAATGCTTGAAATCTGTGTGGTACCTGGGAATGACTGAGCGGAAAAAAATGCTTGTTTAGACTATGTTAAACATTTTTTATCAAGCTCAATTATTTTTTAATAAAAAAAATAATCACTCACGGTCCTATTCTTTTTGACTCACCACTGTATATTAAATTTGTTAGTTATAGTATATGGGCTATGTAAATCACTTAATGTTCAGGGGGGAGCAAGATTCCACACAGGGCGGATTACCATCAAAACCACAAGGTTTGTTTCCATGGTACTTGATGGAGGTCTGTACAAGTGTCAGGACTCTCATATCAAGTATAGATAACACAATACACATAAATCGGAAGCAAAGCACCTTTAACTTTTTTCTTTAAGCTGTATGCCTACAAACATATGGTGTATGTAAGCTTAGTCACTAATGTCAATCATTATTTATAGTTTGTGTCGCTCTCGAGTTGATGGTGACTCACTGTGGCTTTATGTTGCCAATACCAATGAATCGTGCTGCGATGATTGGAATCGTAGCTGATGCACCAGGAAATAAAGTCAAGATCGAAACGCTAGTGGAAGATGACACAAACTATAACATCTAGTGGTTTTGCTACAGCAAAGACCACTCTGTAATTACCTTCAGTTCCACTCAACAATCATGACATCCCTTTCAGAAAATGAGTGTAACAGCCACCATCAGGTAGGGGGAGCAAATGTTAGCATCATCTCCATTTTAATTTGTTCTCCACTGTCCTTTCCCTCTCCTTTTTTTAATTTCTTCCTCTCCTCTTATTCTCACTTTGTTCTCACTTTGTTATTCCCCATTTTAGTTCTATCCAGGGAGATAGTTTGTCACACGGCCCACTCCACTGGTACACCACTGTTTTCAGGGTATTTTCAATTCCACTAATCTCCATTTGACTTAACCTAATTTGATAACCCTCCTTTTCCAAATAAATGATTAATTCTTCAAAACTTCTTTCCCATCCAAAAATTTCAGAAATTCAGTTCCAAATTCTCAATTTGAGAAAATCAAGGCTTTAATACAAAATAAGGTTCTTAGCGTGCAAATTGGCCTATAAGTCAGTTACGCAGATACTCATTGTATCTGAAATCCAGTTCATAGCCTTATGAAATGAAAAATTTGGTTGACATTTTTAAACTCCAGCTCCCTGGTCCCATTTCTCCCCAAACCTTTAAAGGGATTAGCAGCGATTTGCTAATCCGAAACATCGAAAAATCATCAAATATTCATATTTTTATATTTTTGTTACTGGCAGGATATGCGAACATAACCTTGCAAGTGGTGGCTTGAAATCCGTGTATTAAAGGAACAAGGCAGTACTTTTATCCGAATTTCTATAAGTGCGTATCAAAATTCCGACTTGAGATCAAAAAAGCCTTTCCCGGTGAATTCCATATTTTCCGCGTGATATTGTGGGCACCATGATCAATACAGTTGACATCAAGCCACAACCATTATTGATATTGTTTATTACTGTACTGGTGTAAACACAATAAGATGTTAGTGCAATTTTGAGACGCCGTCGCTGTATGTCGCAGTTTATGGAAATAAACACTTATCCCCGATTTTAAGTTAAAATTGCATTTCCACATTTTTTCGATTCTTCCGCATTATCGCTGCTAATCCCTTTAACCAAAATGCCGATCCAGCCCAAAAACCCCGACCAGATCAAACATTTTCCTGAAATACTGTTCTTACTCAGTGGTGAAAAACACAGGTGGCATTAGAGAAACTTCACAGTAAAGGGGTAGGGAGTTCTCATGGTTTGCTATAGGCACATGCTCATTCCAGGGGTTTTGAAACTGATCCCTAATGAGTCCCCAACTGTCAGTGCAAATATACCCCTAACAGGATTAATTTTCAGTGGAAATATGCCCAGGACAACCATAACCCTAACATGACCTGTTTTTAATAAATGACTTCAAAATAAAAACCCTTAGAGGAATGCCTATTAAGTAAAATAGCACCTATCTTTGCTACTGAAAGGAAAATGACACCCAGCTTAGAGTTATTTGCTGACATGGTTCATTTTCCTTTTTCTATCACTGGACAAGTCACACTTGTAAATTAATTTGATACCCCTGACAGGACTAGAGATGATTATTTTTTTATACCCTTAGTGGGAGTCCTGCAACCGTAGCTGCTCTTTTTTATGAGAGTCATTTGCTGACATGTTTTGGTTCATTTTCCTCTTTGTATCACTGGACAAGTCACATTTAAAGGAATTTGATACCCCTGGCAGGAATAGAGGAGATTATAATTTGATACCCTTTGTAGGAGTCCCGCAACTGTAGAGGTTATGCTTGTTTTTAAATGCGAGTTCACTGCTTGAATATGTTTTTGGTTCTGTTCCTTTATTCTATCTCTCCACACCCACATACATAATCCTATAAAATTTCAATGATTGTGCTCCTCCCAACTTCCTTTCATATACACAGCACAACTTAAGTATTAATGGATTTCATTGCCATCGGATATCTTCACTTCCAAATGTCCAAATTCCACACTCAATCCCTGTTTAAAAGCTTTCCTGTGCCATTGAAGAATTTCAGAAACTGTACAAAATTGCTGAACTTGGATTTGGCAATCACATGGCCCTGGCAGACCCACCCAGTTGTGTTAGTGCGATTGAATGGTGCAAGCTGTGAGCCCAGGCTGACCAGCATCTCTGCAATGTCTGCATGAATGCATGCATGGGGTCGTCATGCTGTACCAAACCACATCTGTCCTTCTAACTTGCTCTCTGTAAAAAGAACAAAATGGACAAAAAACAAACAAAACTTTAACAAGAATTACGTACACCATGAATCATAGCATCTCCCACAATATGCAGATAGTAATGAAGGCAGCTGTAAGGAATCCAGGCACTTCTCAAACTACAAGTGTCACTTTGTTTGCAGTTTCTTAAAGGCTGACTCCGAGATTTCTAAATAAAATATTTTTGTGTAGAAATTAAAAATAGACAACTAGAAATAAAGATAGTGACCGAAAATGCTTAATTCCAAAGTTCGAGATGAATCGGATGTTTCGTTTTCATGCAGTAAAAATGTATGCATAGTATATAGCAGTGCCATAGGATACCGTGTATAACAAAATTTCCGGATCCGGAATTTTATAACAAAGTTGTGATTTTCTATATTGTTATGATGTCTCGTGGACATCAAAGGTCAGAAATACCTTTCAAACACAAATAAATGAGCCTTGTGTACAAGTGATCTGAATTTTATAATATAACACAGATTTAACGATTTTTAATTGGTTTGGTTCAAGAATTTGGTATGTCCAAAAACAATATTACATATATTAAAATTACACACAATTAGTTAAAGGCTGACTCAGAGATTTCCCGGGGAGGGCACCCTCAATTTTCAAAAAATTGTGTTTTTTTGCATATACATAATGCTTGTCCATATAATAATCACTGTGTGAAATAACTAAGCCCAAATCGAAGTCCTTCATATAGAAAATCACAACTTTGTTTAAAAATTCCGGATCCAGAAATGTTGTTATACACGGTATCCTATGCACTGTTATACTGTACATAAATGTGTACTGCATGCATGAAAACGAAAAATCCGATTCATCTCTAACTTTGGAATTGGTAAGGTGAGTACCTTTAGTTCAAGTTGACTATTTTTAATTACTACAAAAAATATATATTTCGAAATCTCTGAGTCAGCCTTTAAGATATGATACTTAGAGTTCACTAGTGTCCTGTGTTGAAAGCGTTGCAGTTCAACGATGATATGTCCTCACAGTGAAGACCCCAAAATGACAGCGCATAAGTTCACATAAATATCCATGGTTTCCATGCAAATCTTCTGAGTCTTGAAGGTAATTTTGTCCAGCAGTTCAAGACGACAGGGTTTTCCCTCGACGACACTAATATTCTGCAATACAATCCAGGTATTCTACCACCATCAGTCTGTCGCTAATGTCCTCATATAGGACCACAAACTGGAATCCAAGTTTTGATTCCAAAACTGAAGTTCTTCTGGCTTCTGGCTTAAAAGACGACAGCAGACATTTCAGCTATCAAGCTCCGGCGGTATCCAAAATATTATAAATCCTGGCACTGTATAACACAAATCTACCATTATTGTAGATTAAATCTAGCTATAACTATACTGTATAGCTCCCGGTTACAACTGCTGGCCTCAGTCCTTCCAGTGACAAGTATATAACTTCTCACAGCTAGATTCCCCTTTCTAAACAATAATCATTACATCATCATCATGCATAAACATAACCTAGCACTGTCAAATCAGATTTCACAAAAATTACATCATCTGAATTGCATCATTTCACATTTATAACTTCATGGGGAATCCCCAGATCATGTAATATGTTTTGATCTTAAAGCATAAACAAGTTGACTCAGATTCTAAGTTTACATCTTGGGGAATTCCCATTTCCCCTATTGTGCAATCTATCAAGTTGTAAATAACAGGTGTGAGCTCAATATAGCACATGGGAATCCCCTGCTCTCTTTTTATCATAACAAAGTACTTTTCCCGTGAGAAATCTTTTCTCAAATAAAATTGAAAATCAAATTAATATTTTTAATCACAAAAATGGAGGCTATATAACAATATGAAGGACTTCGATTTGCGCTTAGTTATTTCACACAGTGATTATTATGTGACCTTTAACCTCATTATCATATGGAGGTTCTGAAATTGCTTCTATGATCCATTTGGTCGCATTTGGACTTCAACTTCCCAAAAGGTTAACCATCCACCCTATTTACAACTTGACCTGATGACCTTTGATCATTGTTTTGACCTTTGACCTTGTTAACATACAGAGCTTCCATTTTGTACCTATGTTCAGTGGGTATTTGGACTTCGCTTCAACTTCCCACTTAAGTGATACTTGGGAAAATGAAAACCTTATGAACACACACACATACCAACAGAATTTAACACTGGTGTCTCCTAAAGATAACACAATAATATATCACAGCTATTTGATCCTGAGCATATTGTCATTTATTTCTTTGATCTAGTAAAATCAAAGGATACCAAGCATTAATGCCACCACCAACAATATCTGGAGGTACATTGCCTCCTCTCAAAGTGTGACTAAGATGTTGGATAGTTTGGCCCCTTTGAAATTTCTTGACAGAGGCTCTACACACGATCGCACAGCACATATTTTGGCCAGAAAACACATTTTATAGTGACAATCAATTTTTGCAAATTGAAGCTTCTGATGAAATTTGTCAAAAACAAATCACTCACAAAACTAATTAGTGGCAGTAAGTATTGCATGCGCTTACCAACTTGAGACATATAAAGTGCCACTTTATTGTGTCCTCTCGCTTCTTGGCAACGACCCTTGGTGTTCCTTCCTTTGTTGCTTGGTAACATGGGACTTGCATTACACGTCTTCGACTAACCACTTGACCACTTCTAAATAACCATTAGCTCTCTGGCATAGTGTAGAAGGGGTGTAACCTGTAGAATGGAAAATTGACAAATTGGAAATTAAAGGTATACTGTCAACCATTGGAGGTGTGGAAGGGGTGGGTCCCGCCGCAATTCCCAAAAGGCCCCCAAACCGCACTAAAAGTCCTCAAAAAGGCCCAAAAATCTATTTTACGAGTCGGAGTTAGGCCAAAATTAGCATACTGTTGCAAACATCTAATTAAACACTTAAACACACCGCAGCATTTAAATTCTAAATATGCAGAAAATGTTTATTTTAAGTTCTAAACACCATGTTTATTTCAAACTTAAAATTTAAAAAAAGAAAAAACCTAAAAAATTAAAAAAAAAAATTATTTATATTCTTTTACTTTCGTTTTTTATGTTTAAAATTGAACATGTATTGCTCTCTTTCGAATTACATTTTTTCCCTTTTACTGTGAAATTGTGTAATAAATCCTTTGAAGTGTGCACATTTGTCCAAAATAGTGCACCATCAAGAATTTTCAAAATATATATTAAGCTAAAATCAATGGCCCCTTATGGGTAAACAGAATGATTTATATTAAAACGCACTCCCGAGTGTTTTATTTCATAGAGAATGGATCATGGTGTAAACGCAGAAAAAACACATGCCAGAATTGATTCCCATGCCATCCACCCTGTTTGACCAGCGTGACCTTTGTTGATCTCTGACATGCATGTATAAACAATTTGTTGATTAAAGTTACAAACAACCCACAATTAGACCTAAAAATAACTAGATGTCTTAGGCCCTAAGGGGTACCTGTATTTTATGGTTTGATAATTTTTGTGATAAAAGATAACATTATTCTGTAGTCTTCCAAGGTCCTACACTACATTTAGAGTAAATTGACAAGATTTCATACCCTTGTTAAAAATGTGGCGCATTGCCACTTTAAGAGCGGGCAAAACGCAACAAAACAAAACAAACACAAACGGTTTGGATTTACAGTGATCGCAATAGCAATTGGCATAAAATATCCCTTTTCAATGATTTATTTAATATAATTATTTTTGGGGGGTTTGATTTTGGCACTTGCCAACCCGAATACATGCGTATGGTACATTGAAGACTGACATACGCTGTTCAATCCATTAATTTTCTGTTATCCGGCAAGATTAAAGCAATAATAGCACATTTAATTGATATAGGGCACCCTCAATTCATAAAGAATTTTTTGTACAGCAGCTGGTGACTGGTGTTGTTGTAAGGCCACGAGAATGAAGTTTTAGATTTGCGTCCGGACTTTTTCAAAAGGCATGAGTCTTTTATTTCATTATTCATTATTACATTTTTATGTTGCTTGCGAGTTCACGGGTTTCCAGCCAGAGCTTACGGTGACGGATCAATCACATTAAGAAATGTGTCATGTTCATGAGAGACTGCATGCATGTAGTCTATTGTTACTGTGTAATTGTACCCTTTTCGAGCTGGTGTGATGAGTTAAAACTTGTTTTTATGTGATGCAGAGCATCTTTTAAGCAGAAAAATGATTTTTAAAAACATAATGAAATTTTTGTGCAGTTTCGGCACATGCGGCGGAGGACGCAAATCTAAAACTTTTCATTTCCTCATGGCCAAAATAAAAAAAATATTTCCTTTGAATTGAAAGAACTTTTTTAGTTCTTTCAGGATGTTTGAGAAAATGGTTGGGGTGGGTGATGGGACAGACGCCCCCCCCCCATTCCAAAAATTTAAAAACCTCAAAATGGCTCAAAAGTTGCTCAAAAATGCAAAAATTAGGGGTTTCATGCTATTTTGTTGAGAACAGGCTAAATTTGCCCCGCCACTTTGAGAAAAATTTGCCTTCCCCTAAAAAAAATCGCGGTTTATGGCCTGGTTGGGTTCACATAAAGCCAAAGGGTATTAGGCTTTTTAGAAGGCTTATCTTTCCTAAAACACAATTCTAATTCTTACCGCTATATCCCATAGTATTGCATTTAGCCCCATGTTGACCCAACGCTGAAGCACCATTCAAGATTGGCCGTTCATGACGGCCTTTAATGCAATGGTGTTATGCCATGCTTGGTGGCTTCGTCTGGATCCTGCAGTGGAAAAACAGAGTCAATTTATTTTAGGGTACCCTTGCCTTTTCGCAGGTAAGAGGTACCCAAAGATGCTAATTACATCAGATTACAATGAAACTGATCTATTTGCGCAGGGTTCACTATCCATGCAGTCTACACCATCTCAACTCAAAAATGGAATAAACTTTGAAGGGTCAATTGCATCACAACTTAGTGATAAAAAGTGGCCCTAATATGAGTTAATTGACATTTTAGTCAAAATTGGCTTTGAGGTTGCATTGTAAGTTATATCCAATACATGGAGGCCTTCAATCTTGTATAGTAGCTGGCTCTTTTTCCCCGGCCCATGAGCTCATACCACCCATGGTTCTCGAGTGGCGCAGAAAAGTGCAACAATGTCCCATCACAGGCAAGAAATAATTCCCCGTCCAGGGCAAAAAAGTCTCAAAAGGGCTAATTTAACATGAATTTCTGTATTTTACTTTTTTTATATTTTTGAAAAAAGCTAATTTTTGAGACTGTGTTACTGCTATTTTCATATTTACGCATGTTTTCAATGGAAATAAGTACTTTTACTTTATTTCACTTTTAAGGATTTCTACAAAACATTTTTCCTTCATGTTTTACAACAATACTGATAGTTCTTTAACTACAGTTTTTTTATTTATTTTTTCTTTGGTCCACCACCCATACCTAATGGGAAAATGAAGTGTTACCTCAGCGCAGAAAGGCACATGGAATTTACATCAAATAAAATGACTGATTGTAATCTCAATAGCGACATGAAACTGTCAAATTCATTTGACGGAAGAATCACTTCAGGTACCTTTAATCTGAGAAAAACATTATGAATAAAAAAAAGATGTTCTATCCAACCTCTATTAATAGAAATCAAATAATTTCCATATCTATACAGTATTGTATTAATAGAAGCAGAAGTAATGAAACCTCCAAGCTCCTTCAATTCCAGCCAGTTTATTTATTTGATTTTCTGCTGTTTTGGTTTATTACTTAAATTTGTTAAAAGAAGAAACATGCAGCTGCAGAATTCTAAAGACATATTGATTCTATTTAAGTAAGTGACAATTGTTTAAAGCCAGTCCTTGCAATATCTTTCTGCCTGTGCAAATTCACTGCAATATCTCCCTGCTTAAACATGTAAATTTTCCATACATCTTAATGCAATCTCCTGTCATTAGCCATGGGAAAAGATGTTTGTTTGCCCTCTGCCCACTCACCCTTTTAAAGCAGCACTGGCACATTTTCAGAAAATACAAAATTTCTTCAATTTGCTCGCAAATGATAGTCTAGGCCATTGGAAGAATAGAGATATATTTTACACATAAACATAACATACCCAAAAGCAAATAGGGACATAAGAGGCTAAAGACGTCCAGGTAATTTTTTAAGTTTTAAGTTTGCCGAAACTTTAATCCACAAATGTGTCTATTACATGAATATCATGGACTCGTACTCATTGATATTAAAACCACAAAGGTCACAGACTGGTCAAAAAAGATCCATGCCGTGAAAATCAACTCTGGCATGTGTTTTCTTGTGTTACACGCCATTTCCGTGTCATCTGAATGAATGTCGCCGGTGACATTAATTATAAAATCACTCTGTGTACCCATAAGCATGCTGATTTGGGCTTAATAATTTCAGGTGAGTGCTAATATATATATATATAAGCTTTATAACCATGCAAAAATATAAATTTTGACAAATCTAGAGGGCATACTATTTTTCAAGAGGTGTCCCTTTAAAAGACCCAATTACAAAACAAGACTAAATCTGATAGGCCTTCATTTTTTTAACCATGTAAGGTTTGCATTTTGTTGATCCTAGCACACTTCATTTTGTTATTGGTTTTAACTAGATATCCTCGAGAGAAAAGGTGTTTTTCAAAATATCAGTTGGTATATGATTCATTTGTTTTGCTTTGTGTATGGGCAAATGTTTGTATTTGTGTTGTACTTTCTGTCCATTATGGATAGAAAATGACAAAATAGAATTAGTCCAGAGTAGATCTAATTGCACATAAGAAATTTTTTAAAGGTACCCATACTATATAACCAGGCCAAACCGTTCAGATAATATAAAAATCTCAATGGTTTAGGTATGTCGGGGGAACAAGGCTATGAATCACAGGAAAGTGTCTCAGCTTCGAGTGTCGTCGCCATACCGTTAAAATCGCGTATACAACATGGTGCCTATAATAGGACCATTTCGGAAAACGGACAAGAGAGAAATATTGGACTAGACGCCTTTAGTATATTTGACAGATGAGCAATACTTCGCCGGTGTAAGAGGAATCGCTTGTTAGTTACTATTTAGCAAACGCATTCCTGAAAACCCCTGCCCTGAACCATGGGCAATCAAATGACATAGTTTGTAACAGCTGTTTCAGCCAAGGCCTTAATTCGTAAGAGTGCCACGTAATAAGGATTGGTGTCCCCAAGCAATCGGTCAAACATACTACAGGGCAAGGACACATGTTATGCAATGATTTTTTTAAAATTCTGTGTTTGTTGGACCGATTACTGGGGCAACGACTTCCATTATTTAAACTCTACGCGAATATCTGTTATGAGCATGGACATAAGTTTCAACGACCCTATCACGTTGCCGCCGAATGCCGCCTTTTGTTATTAAAGCTCGCCATGATCCAATTTACCGTCTGAGGTAATGCGGATTATCACCCTCTCAGCAGGAAGCTGCCAAGCCCTTACTCACATAAACATATGAGATTCTGCCCGAAATCATGATCCAAATCATCAATCACATTTAATTCATCTCAACATAAAAATCATCAAATACAATTAATTACATGTAAACCATAATGGTGAATGAGATGAAGGAACTTTGCTAAACGCATAGCGTGGGATTGCAGGGCCCTAGAACTGTATGGTACAGTATCGACACAAAATGGGTGGACTTCGAACCATTCTCCAGGATTTGTACTTAATATTATTAAATGCAAAAAAAAATAAATAAATAAATAAAAAAATGTAGTAAAGTGCCCAAAATCCCGATTCAAAGCAAAACATGAATAATATACACCCACCATGCTATATGTCACACGAATGGACGCGGATCGTTTCAAACAGTCCAAATAAATATATCCTTTGTTTCAGCACAATGCCTTGAATTAGCTTACTGAAAATAGAGGAGATTGGCTGTTTTCTTTCGATAAAAGTTCACTGTTGTTCTAAACTTTCGGCAAAAATTGCCAACATCAGCTATCGGTCAGAATGACCCCAGGTTTTCCCTGCCACCTATATTTTTGCTTGCAAATCGTTCGTCTTGCTTGAGTGGTCAAGCGTGAGCAGTTGAACAGATTACCTGAAAGGTCCACTCACGCAGCCCTTGAAGTTTTCCAAACAATTGCCTGGTAAATGAGAGTAACAATGGGTAATCGGATTACTAAATTGATCAATCTTCTTTTAGAAATCAGTGAGTCCTCACCCTAACCAATTTTCCACATTCAGTGTTTCCTTGATCAGTAACCCGGGACAACTTGGTCCTTGGAAATTTTCCCCTTTCACTGATTGTCCTCGGTACACTCTGCAATACTCGGCACAAACTTACTTTTGATTGATTACTGAATGTTGTGCTTTTTCTTTGTCTTAGATTTCCGCACAAAGAAAGTATAGTTGTTGGGTTTCGGTCCACAGTCGCGGAAAGTGTACTCACATGATAATTCCCAACGTAAGGCCAACTCAACCGATTTGTGGAGCGATACATAGTTTTCTATTCCTAAGCTTTTATTAGGAAACTTACACCGTGTTGCTTTACTATGTGATGCATTTTTATTCAATGTACTTAATCATATTCAAAACAAAAGGCAGACAAAAGTCCCAAAATCCCTATATATAATCACAGTCCCGTACGCAGGGGGGGGGGGGGTACCCCAAATTCGAGAAAAGGGAAAAGGTTCCATTTTGCTGAAGACTTTGATAAAAAGTCCAAAATTACGAATTGTTGACACCAAAGTCCACTTTTGGTGCGAAAATGTTCAAAAAGTCCAAAAGGACCATTTTAAATAAGGGGTTATTCCACTTTTAAACCCAAAGCTCACTTTTCAGAAAAAGGTTCCGTTTTTTAAAAAGTCCTAAGCCCCCCTCCCCCCCCCCCCAAAAAAAAAAATAAATCCTGCGTACGCCCCCTGTATAATTACAAGGAACATACCGCTAACAGATTAAAAATCCATTTTTTTCGGAAATATTTTGAACTTTGTTATTGTTTCATTAAAAATTAAGAAAGAATTAGAACTTAAGAAAGTATTTAAGGCAATATTCTTTTGCCTCAAAGAATAAAATGACAATCCTTTGCTTTTCCTATTAAAACGAAGATAAAAATACCTAAAAACGAAGTTCTAACCCTCCAAAACAAGCTCTCAAAAGACATAGAAAAACAGAAAAAGAGACATACTCCACAATTTGTTTTGAAAAATAATTCATACTAATCTTCGTGCCTAAACACCGTGCTAAAGTTTTCCTTGTGGACTTCAACGTTTACTAATACTCTAACCAGGATTGATCGACTTATTTCAACTGGTTGATGGTTCAATCAGATTCCATATCTGGTGATACAGATGATAGGATTATACATCGACGGATTAATAACATTCCGTCAGGAATTTGCCCTGTAATTTCTCACAACAAACACGTACAGCAAACCTGAAACTTCAATTTATATCAATCGTTAATTGAGGACAAAAGTCAGTATGTCGGTTATCTCATCTCGCGGTACATGTACACGAAAGGGCAAGCTAGTCCAGCTATGTACCATACCATTGAAATTCCAGAAATGCTCGTATAACACCAGGTTGGCATATAAGACCCTTGGTATTTCTCCCATGGTGTAAACAGATTTTATATGTAAATCATTAAGGACATGTATTTTGCATGTATCTCTCGCAGTGATCACAAGTTCGCCCGAAGAGCGTGCCACAACCGACCTTATTAGTTTAGAGGCGCTTTCATTTTTTTTTCTCGCTTGTCCGGGATTTCGACATCGTCCTATTATAGGCACCGGTGCTTGTTACTCGATTTTACGGTACTTACGTTCCCCTTTTCAGCAGTAAAACTAATATATCAAAGAAGCAAAAATTTAGGTCCTTCATAGTAGGACTTAGGTCTGGACTAAGAATTAGCCAGGAAAATTCTTTGTGAATATGGGCCAAATATTTCAAAATATAATTTTGGTTGTCTGCAGTAATTATAAATTAGTCAATCAGAATTAAAGATAGTCAATAAAATTCTCAATTCCCAATTAGAGTAAATTTGATTTTTCATTTGGATGGTATAAACTTACCGTACCATAGAATATCCAGGATTCAAATTGAGCTCATGCTTTTCAACAGTGAGTATGAACAAGCATTTTGTGTATGCACCTGATTTGTTTTCAAGGCAACTAAACAACAAACAATTAACATACAGGTCATCGAATACGGTACTAGTGCTACAGTTTAGTATAGCATCATAAGTTGTAAAAAAACATTAGTGTTAATACTAATTTTACAGAAAATAGCAGTTCTTGGGTTACCAGAGATTATATCATGTATAAAAAACCATCCAGTGTCTTCACCAAACCTCTTTTTCGGGGGGGGGGGGCAAACAGGGGCAAAGTGAAATTTGGGGGGGGGGAACAGTAAAATTCTGGGGGGGTCAAAGTATCAATATTTGGAAATTTTTTAGCAATTTTGGCCCCAAATCGGCTGATTTATTTCCCCAAAATTGTCCCCGATTTTTGGCCCCAAATCGCCGAATTTTGCCAACATCCCTCATTTTTTTCTTTTCGGCTGGGGGGGGGGGTGGCAAACTAGGGGGAAAGAAAAAAATCGGTGGGTATGCTCCCGTGGGCCGCACTGGTTATATCAATGTAATGTGCAATGCAGTAGTTTAAAGCAGCACTGACACTTTTCCAGAACATATGCAAGTTTCTTCAATTTGATTGCAAATGATAGTTAGGCCATTGGAAGAATAAGATATTAGCACATAAAATAACATACCCAAAAACAGAGAGGGGACATTAGTAGTATTAGTAAGAGGCTACTTTTTAATTTTCCATAACTTAATCAACAAAGGTGTCCCTGCCTACATTACTTGTCAGGAGACTCATACTCATGATATTAAAACCACAAGATCACAGACCGGGGAAGAGAAGGAGGGGAAGTACAGGAGAGCATGAGAGGAGTTGTGTTCAAACTAAGTTTGCATGCCACATTAGAATCAACTCTGGCGTGTGTGTCTTGTGTTACCCGCCCTTTCTGCATCGTCCTGCTGACATAATGTCACCAGCGACCTTAATTACAAAATCGTTCTGTTTTACCCATAAGCGCGCTGATGGGTTTACTATTTCAGGCCATGGCTAATGTATATAAGCTTTAAAACCATGCAACAAATCAATTTTGAAAAATTAGATTGTGCACTATTGTTCAAAATGTGCCAAGGTCTCTTTAAGAAAGCAATAGTCCTCAGTGAAGGGGTTTTAATCCCCTCTTATCATTTGCAAGTCCCTTCTGACAGTAATCTCAGTGCACAATGAATATAAAATCAAGCTTTCAAGGAAGAGGGAAAAAGATGAAGAGGAGGAGAGCGAAGAGCGATGAAGGAGATAGAAAGACTGGGGAAAGTGAGGGGGGAAAGAGGCTAAAGAAAAGGTAGGAGAAAAAGAGAAAAAAGAGAAGTGAAGGAGTAGTGAGGGTCGAGAGGGAGGGGTGTGCGGATGGACGTGGGGGGGATGCGTAAGGATAAAAGCGAGGGAGGGCGAGGGAGCGGGGAAATTGGAGGGAACAAGGTAGGGATTATAAGGAGGTCAGGGGAAAAGATAGATAGACCCAGGGGGTGGAAACGCATTTCAAAACCAGTCCCGTCCGTGCTGGGCGCTGAATTTTGAATATTGCACGGAATAATTATCAGTTTTGGTGCCTTTATACACACATACTGTCAATTCGATACAAACAATGCCGCCCAAAATATCAGTTTTGGATGTTGGGTGCCATTGGGTGGAAATTTTGCAAAGTCCTACCCATGGCCACACAACGAATGAAATGACACCTCCAAGTGTCTTGATTTAAATAAACCGCCTCAATGAATACATCTTTCACCTAAGCGCTGCATTGATTATTATAAAAATGAGTAATCTGAGCACATGACCAGTAGCACTATTAATAACCTGGGCCCCTCTAACACATACATTAATTTGTAATCACTACCGATTAGTGGTTATGCAAAGCGGCACCCACACTATGTGGAGAAGCTGAGGCATCCAGTTGGCTTTCTATTGTTGGTACTCTAGGTTTTCTTTGTGGCCGGCAGAACATGCGAGACGGTGAATTTCTAAAGACTACGTAACGTTTTGCCTCTCTATTCTATATAGAACCTCTTTGTTTACCACTACACAACATTTCAAGCTTGGCGCAATATTTCAATCTATAATCCATTTGGCCTTGTATAAAACCCTTTTTTTTTTTAATATTTTTATTACTTTCTTGTTTTTTGTAAAGATATTTCACATTATCAAGTGACAGTTTTTAAAGGTAGGTGTTGTTTGTTTGTTCACTTTCAAGCTCAAAATATTTACAACGTGCATTGTTTGTTTGTTACTACAGGCTGCCACAAGTCCGTCCCATCACTTGACGCATTTCACAAAAATCTTAAGAATACTACAGTAGATGTTTGCATTCTTCGCCTGAGGATAAGATTGTCTGTTGTCCTTTAAAGTCGGCACTGGCACATTTTCACAAAATAGGAAATTTCTTCAATTTGCTCTCATGAGGTAGTCTAGGCCAATTGGAAGAAACAGAGATATATTTTCACATAAAAATACTACCCCAAAACAGATAGGGACATTGATATAGGATAAACATCCAGGTAATTTGTAGGCCAACTTTTAAAGTTTTCCATAACTTTAACAGCAACTGGTATATTACATGCATATTTTTGACTCGGACTCCTGAATTAAAACCACAAAGTTATAACCGATCAAACAGTGTGCATAGCGTGGAACTGCATACGGCGTGCGTGTCTTCAGTGGCGTAACTGGCTTGCCCGCTCTGAGGGTACAAATTTCCCATTCTTGTGAAATTTTCCCTCTCAGGGGGGTCAAAAGCCAATTTTTCCCGGTCAGAGGGCTTAAAAAACGGCTGATTTAGCAATGATTTTTGCAAATTTTTTCCCGCCCACATCTTCAGGGGGGGCAACCGTGCCCCCGCCTGTTTACGCCACTTGTGTTCTTGTGTTAAACCGCCATTTTCTCGTCTGCTGAATTCATGCCGTCCGGGACGTTATTATAAAATCGTTCGTTTACCCATAGGAAGCTGATTTGGTCTTAATCATTCGGGTGAGGGCTTTTGTATAAAAAGCCTTTACAACCATGCAAAAATATCGATTTTGAAAAATCCCCGGAAAAAAGGGGGAAATATTTTTAAATGTGCCAGTGTCCACTGTTGATATGGATGGGTGATAACTACATTTTTTCCCAAATGGGTCTCAAACTGTAATGTTTGTATGTCCAGGAAGGTAAAAAATAAAGGAATTACTTCTGTACTGTAGTCTTAAGGGGTTTGACGTATGATTTTTATGCTCAGTCTACTTTACACCTTCAGCATTCTGTTTTAGAGCCCAGTCATCGACAAATTTAAGAATTTGCGTTTTGAGCTGCGAAGGTTCATGCGCATATACCGCGGATAACTGTGCGTTTGTTTGTCGTTTATTAAATCGCGCATCTCTACGCCTGCGTTCCTGCTTTGCTGCATGCCGAATGTGGCGCGGACTTTTCTTGCCGCCCATAAAACACCCAATGAAAAAAGTGGGTCCAATTTCAGTGGTTTTCCGCGTTTAATGGAAAGTAAGTCGGGACCCTCTTTTTTTATTTCAAATTTTGAAGAACGACATCGGGACGTCAACATATTTAGAAATTACAAAATTTTTAATCGAGAAGGTTTTTTATTTGTAGGCGTCAAACGTCAATTTGGACTTTTCCCATACAGGCTTGCGTGGTTTAAAAAGTGACAACATACCTTTTTGTATTTTTGCTATAACTCATAACAAGTTGGTGACCCCCATTTTTTTTAATTTCAGATTCTTAATCAGCATCTGTTGAAATACCATATATGTGTAATTCTGGAAATTTTATCGAGTAGTTAACACGTAGGGAGGGAGTGAAAGGTATGTGAGGGAATGTGTGATAAGAGAAGATATGAGGTCCTGCTCCCTTCCCCCTTCCTCTCCTTTTGTCTTACGGTTTTGAAAATGCAAGAAATCCCAAATCTAAATTCAGTTTTGAGAATTGTAAAATTATTCAAATTGGCATAAAAGGCACCACCATGGCATTAAAACAAAATTAATGCAGTTTTAGACATCGCAGTTTGCTTTTCAGCAACAAAAACCTATTTCTGATTAAATGTCTTATTTCATACTGGGAAGGGACAGGAAAACACATTCACATTTTCATTAACAGCCCATTATGTAATCGCTACTACAGTCCCAATACCATTCATAACCTGAAAGAACGCCATCAGTGACGGAAATCAGCCCTTCTAGGAAATAAAACAATATATCTTTAAGGAATAACAAAAGATGGACACCTAAATGAAAAGAAAAGTAAATATCTAAATAACCATATTTTACTTTTACAGGTATTTTATGTAAATGAAAAGAAAAGTAATATCTAAATACTTTTTACTTTACAGGTATTTTTTCCAGTTTTGTTAGTTACGAACTAGCATGTCCGCACAAAAAAAGACATTTTCCAGTTTGAAAAAAGGTGTTTTGAATGTTCACTTAAAGGGGGATGTCCCGATTTAAGGATATGAAGCCTTCATCTTGATAGATTGGTCTTCACTCCAAAACCCCATCTTAAGGTTCGCACCGATATTTCAATCCGTTTTGGGATCCGGAGTTAAAACGTGATTTTGTAGCCATAGAGTACTGTTGTAAAATTAATATTGGTCGACCAAAATGGGGCACATTTTCGTCATAACTTCCTACTCAAACATTCTTGGGCTCTAAGATTTCACAGGGTAAATGAGAAAAATAGTAGCTTTCTTCTGATACCAAAATGTTGATCACTTCCGGTAAAATCCGGGGCTTCTGGGGACGAGGCTATAAGCGATCAGGCCATGGACCTTTAATTTTAACAAAAAGAAAAAGAGACACAGGTATACATTTCCTGCAAAATAAAAAAAATCCTTAAGTTAAAGGGATAGATTTGGATTGGCATTAAAGAGACACTGGCACATTTGAAAATAGTGCACCCTCTAGATTTTTCAAAATTGATATTTTTGCATGGTTATAAAGCTTTTATATACATTAGGCCTCACTTGAAATTATTAAGCCCAAATTAGCACGCTTATGGGTATAAACAATTTTATAATTAATGTCGCCGGCGACGTTAATTCAGCAGACGACGCGGAAATGGCGTGTAACACAAGAAAACATGTCAGAGTTGATTCTCACGACATGCGCCTTGTTTGACCGGTTTGTGACCTTTGTGGTTTTAATATCAATGAGTACGAGTCTATGATATTCATGTAATAGACACTTTTGTCGATTAAAGTTACGAAAAACTTAAAATTTAGCCTACAAGTTACCTGAATGTCTTTAGCCTCTCATTAATGTCCCTATCTGCATTCGGGTATGTTATTTTTGTAAAATATCTATTCTTCCAATGGCCTAGACTATCATTTGTGAGCAAATTGAAGAAATTTCATATTTTCTGAAAATGTGCCAGTGCTGCTTTAAGTACTAAAACAGTTTTTACAACAAGGACGAGTATAATAGCATTTCAGTTGTGTAACTTAAAGGCATCGTGCCTTTGTAGTGATTTGCTAAACAAAAAATCAAAAGAAATTATCAAGAATCAGATTTCTGCATGTCTGTAACAAGTGTAGGTATCCTAACATACTCTACAAGTTATAAGATCAAAAGCAACTTAAAGGGATTAGCAGCGATTTGCTAATCCGAAACATCGAAAAAATCATCAAAATTTGTATTTTTGTAGTTTTGTTATTGGCATCGATATGCAAACATAACCTGCAAGTGGTTGGCTTGAAATCTGTGTATTAAAGACAAGGCAGTACTTTTAATCTGATTCTTTAATTTCTATACGTGCGTATCAAAATTCCGACTTGAGATCAAAAAGCCTTTCTCGGCGGTGAATATCCCAGATTTTAAGCGTGATATTGTGCACCATGATCAATACAGTTTAACCTCAAACACAAACATTATTGATCTTTGTTTATTCTGTGCTAGTGTAAACCACAATCAGCTGTTTATTGTAGATTTTGAGACATCATTGCTGTATATCTATTTGCGGGAGACGGTATGACTGTATGGCAGTGGGAAGTGACGTAACCAGGGGCATGAGAAGCTGCCGCCCTTGTGGAGAATCTTGTCCCCTTAAAGGGATTAGCAGGATTTGCTAATCCGAAACATCGAAAAAATCATCAAAATTCATATTTTTATATTTTTGTTACTGGCATGGATATGCGAACATAACCTGCAAGTGGTTGGCTTGAAATCTGTGTATTAAAGACAAGGCAGTACTTTTTATCTGATTCTTTAATTTCTATACGTGCGTATCAAAATTCCGACTTGAGATCAAAAAGCCTTTCCCGGTGAATATCACAGATTTTCAGCGTGATATTGTGCACCATGATCAATACAGCTTGACCTCAAACACAAACATTATTGATCTTTGTTTATTCTGTACTGGTGTAAACCACAATCAGCTGTTTAGTGCAGATTTTGAGATACCGTATAGCTGTATGTGTATTTGCGGGAGACGGTATGACAAATTTCCTCAAATACTTCATTTTTTCACTATTTGGTGGTTTGTTTCTACGTTAAAGCAGTTATATGGAATTGTACACATTTACCCTTGATTTATAAGTTAAAACAAATGCATTTCCACATTTTTCGATTCTCTCGCAATA
>JAMKCH010026443.1:0-19551 GCA_023653785.1 Ophioderma brevispina
TACATCCGCCCCCTTGTCCAACAAGGTGAGTTTTTGAAAATTCTTAACCTCCAGTCTTTTGATCTTACTTGGAGATCGCTCATTTTTAATTATAGTTCAAGGGAATTTGAATAGTCCTGTAGATTATCTTGTGCATGCATGTCGAGCAAATACAAGTACGTCTTACCACGATGCATACGTTTAAACTGCTCGAAAGTTATGACATCACTCCATACTTCTGGTCAGACAAATATAATAAGCAGATCTGGGTTGAGGGAATGATTTTAATTTCTCGGCTAAGTCAACAGAAAAGATTAGTTTAGTACAATAATGTTGCCCTTTTCAAAGGAATGGAATACTTGGTCTGCTTTCAGACTGCAGCAAGGATGTAAATTTGGCACCCAAGTTGAGGCTAAAGGTCATGAAACAATATCTATAGGGAAACAAACTTTTGCAATGCATAGAGTTAGTTGCTGTTAATTTGAATCAACTTGCAAAGCCCATTTACTTCCATATTTGACTTAAGGTGGAATTACCCCTTCAGAGGGCTATAAATAAAATCTAAAAATTTAAACTGAGGAAAATATTGCCTTTCTATTGCTTTTTGTTTGACGACAATCGGAGCATCGGTTCAAAAGTTACGATTGAAAATGTAACTTTGCAAACTGAAATCTCTTATCATATTTCTTATGTATTTTGTTTTCTCAAGCTGCGATATTTAATTTGTTCCACTTTAAAATCTCGTATCTCAAAAAGTAAATAAGGTTTTGATCTCTAATTTCCACAATTATTTGTGAAAATTGAAGCACTTATTATTTAATTGATAATAAAAGTAAAATATCATTTCTAAAATATACTAAAATTTAAAAAACTGTTTCTAGACTAAATTGCCGATATCTCGACAGTGAATTTTAACGACATGTCATCCTTGCAGCAATGACTTCTCAAAAACGATTGATCTTCAGAGAGATGGGATAAAAAGCAAATTAAAACATATTTATTGGACTATGCATTGAACTAGAATAATGCCTCTTGACCGAGAAGAACTTGATTTAAGGGGGATCTTTGGTGCACAGTTGGCAAAAATAATTATTTTTTTCCTTTCTTGACCAATGACCTTCCTTAAACCAAGTTCCCATAGGGCTAGTGGCATTATTCTAGTCCAATGCATAGTCCAATAAGTATGTTTTAATTTGCTTTTTATCCCATCTCTTTAAGATAAATCGTTTTTGAGAAATCCTTGTTACAAGGGTGTCATATTGTTAAAATTCACTTTCGAGATATCGGCAATTTAGTCTAGAAATACTGTTTTTCAAGTTTTAGTATTTTAGAAATGCTATTTTATGTCTATTATTGATTAGAAAATAAGTGCCTGAATTTGACAAATAACTTAGGCAATTAGAGATCAAAAGCTTGAAAAAACAATAAAATACATAAGAAATATCCTAAGAGATTTCAATTTGCGAAGTTACATTTTCGACCATAACTTTTGAATGGAAGCTCCGATTATTGTCAAACAAAAAGCAATAGAAAGGTATAGTTTTCCTCTATTTCAATTGTAGTTTTCCTTATTTTTTGTCCTCTGAAGGGGTAATTCACCTTAAACCACTGGTGGCATCAAGGCACACATTACAAAGCCACTTCCTCCAACAAGGCCCTACTTGTTGTGTGTGTGTGTATGCAATGTTGTGTACATAACAAAACTGCCTAATAGAATCCATCAAGTAAGCACCAACAAACCTACCTTTGCTTGTATCACCATAATGCAAAATATTCGCTAAAAGAGTTTAAAATGGATGTGGTCTTCGAAATATAAACGGCTTCTAACACTAACAAACTCATTTGAAGGTAAATTTTGGGTGAGTTTGAGGGGTCGAACAGTTCACTTTTAACATAGATTTACAAATTTTGCAATTAACAATCCAGCATCAACCTAGAGTCTGCTAATCTTTATTTAAACAAGTCAGATCATCACAATGAACAATGCAAAATGTAATATTATGTTTAAAGTACAATTGCATGGTAGAAATCAAAGTAGAAATAAAACAAGTCATATAATAGTGTTTTACTACACCCATTGGCGGCGCCAGAACCTCTTTTTTTATGTTGGGGGAGCAAATGTGGGGGGGGCATGTAACGTTAAATTATTTTGTTGGTTGGGCAAAAATGAAATTCTGGGGGAACAATATCAAATATTGGAGATTTTTTAAACGCAATTTTGGCCCAAAATCACTGATTTTCCCAAAAAAATTTGGTGATTTTTGACCCGCAAATCGCCAAAATTTTGCCAAAAAACAATCCCTCATTTTTCTTTCGGTTTCTTCTTTCGGTCTTCGGCCGGGGGGTGGGGGGGGGGGGTGGGGGGGGGGAACTAGAGGGCAAGATAATTGGTGGGGAAATCCCCCATGCCCCGTGTGCCCAGCCATGCTAAAAACTGTTTAAATTGGGCGCAAACAGCATATCGTGTTGGTGCCTTTATCCTCCCAAATTGACATCTTTCCAACACAATCAGAATTCCTTAAATAGCTAAAATGGATCGATTTGTGCCATTGCAATAAAGCACCACCTCCTTCTGTCGTACCACAAGGTAGGACGAGTAAGCTGATCTGGGGCCGCATGTATCCATTATACAGATCTCCGAACATGGCCTGCCAATGAGTAGGTAAAAGTAGTTACCACAACAACAAGGAAGTTATACAGCGGACCAAGAAGGGCTCTAGTGTCAAGTCAAGTCACTTGGTCATTTTCCATCCTTCCTTAGTTGCAGTCAAAAAGATCTTGTATTGGTAGTTAACTTTACATATGTTAGTAAATCAAGAAACCTTGGGCAAAAATGCGAATTAATAAGCTGTCATGGAACGTCGGAAGGTTTGAAGAAAAAAGTACACATTCTGATGTGTATTTTGATTTCTGGATACACAGTTCTGCAACACTAAGCTATTACACCAAAAAATTGTTTTAGGTTATTCTTCCGGTGAGGTTTAACATATGTAAATAATACAAACATGACAAAAACCTCAGTTTGACAAAAAATTTAAGGGGGGGGGGGCATGATTTATGCAAAATAAGCCAGTTGTCCCTTTAATTGTCCCACAAATCCCCTCCTCCCATTTTAATGTATTCTTTTTTTGATACATTTCAAATCCCTCCCTCCCTCCCTCCCTCCTTGCCCCTCCCTCCCCTCCCACCTCCCTCCCTACCTCCCTCCCAGAAAAATAAGTATGGTATGGTATGGCATATTTCAAGTCCCAGACTTCATTTCAAAGCATATTGAAGAACTGTTGTTGAAAGTATGGCTGTGCCACCTTTTAAAGGCCGACTCGGAGATATTCCTGAGGAGGGCTGGCCCCAATTCCAAAAAAATCGTTGTGTTTTTATGCATGTACATATGCTTGTCCATTTACTTTCAATGTGTTGGAAATGCTAAGCTTAAATCGAAATTCCCTTCATATAGAAAATCACAAACTTTGTTCTAAAATTCCGGATCCGGAATTTTGTTATACACAGTCACCATGGGACATAATACTACACATAAGTTTACTGCATTCAAAACGAAAAATTCCGATTAATCTCAAATTCGGAATTGTTGCATTTCAGGTTATATCTTTAGTTCTGGTGACTATTTTCATTTTTACACAAACAAATAATATTCAAATCTTGAGCAGACTTTTAATGTTTACATACAAATATGTATGAGAAATCATATTATGCCATATCGCTACTTCTTTACACGCAAGGTATTGATGTTTCACAACATGACAAAGAAAGGCATTGCTATTGAGCCTACACATGCCATGCTAAATTACTGTCAATGTTAGAAATCTGACCTACGTTCAAATCGGCTAATTCCCATGACATCAAACAACAGTCATGTTGATCTTGGTAGGTATGGGTGTTTTGCCATATCAGTTACCTTTATTATGTGAACATGTTGAAATTTTATACCTAATAACATCATTGCATAGGAATCCTATGGTGACGGCCCCCCCCCCCCCCCGCGTCACTGTAACAGATTTCTCGAATGAATGACGTGCATGCCGAGAAATACGTCATTGTAGGGACAGAGCCTATGGGTAATTTAATGTGCCATTCAACAATAGGGTATCCAACCTAACTCAACATGCCAACGGGCATTCACTTCCCATGTCAATAGCGCTTGGTTTGTATGGTAATAGTGGTTGAAGGGAAGTTGGAAAGGACATGTATTCACTTCCCCTTGGGCCAACCCGTTGTTCTTTTCAAATGTTGGCCTTGTTATTCTATGCCTACAATTGGACACTGCAATAGGTACGATTTGTGGGGTTTTCAAAGACAAGACAATGTGTGGAATTCGATATCTTTACTGTTTTTACAGTGTTTGTGAATTGTGAGATAGTGGACCCCAACTACTATAGTATACACTAATATGTTAAAAGTTAAATCATTAAAATGGCACACAGGACTGTTTTTCAAACATTAAATACTGAGGAATTTTGAAATGTTTATCAGTTTCACTAGACTCCCAGTATGGGAACAAAGGAGCGAACAGCATGACTTATGCATGAGCAGAATTCTATTGGGGATTTGTGCCACTAAAGTGTCTATTCATGCCTTCATGGAATGCTAATGCTAAAGCATGTGATACCGTGCCTTATGTGACCTGTTAACCTTTAATGAGCACTAATCTATGAATTTCATTAGACCTGATCTCAAATTATAAGGAACCAAATTGCTGGGTTCGGGTGGGTATAGGAAAAAATGGCTCACAATCACAGGGTGTGAGAAATAATTTGAATGTACGTTTGGTATTTTACAACACACGACATATCCATGTAAATGTGCTCAAGGCACTGTGCGGCAGCCATGAAAGGCGCTCAGCACATCAGGCGAAACCATACAGAACAGATGCCAAGACGCTGATTTATTTTATAAAGCATGAGGACACGGAAGGTGGGAGTGTACCTGGGGGAAAACCTGCGGGGAACAAAGTAGGATCGAGAAGAAAACAAAACGAAACCAAATTCAACCATAAGACAAAGAGAAATGAGGACCTACATAGGAAGGGAACAAGCGCGACCTATGGGTGTGAAGGCAAAAGGAGATATTGCTGTGCCACCCATTCCCCCTTCAGTATAAAATATATCCATTTGACAAATGGATGTATATTTTTGGTTTAAAATGGAATCACACTTTCAGTTTGAACTGATTGCATCAATCTAAAGGGAAATTGAAGGAAACTTATCCCAAGGGGCCCACTTAAAATTGGGATATGTCCATGTGTCCCTTTATTATTGAACTTCAGTTTATACCAACCATGTTCTCAAGATGATCAGCACATCAGTGATAAACCAAACCATTTAAAAGTAATTGAGGGACATATTTGGCAATTGGATAACAAAGTCTTCTATGATGATGAGCAAGCATTGGTGAATTAGTTTATTCCTTCCCCAGAAAGAGAGGGCGCACACTGGAAAAATATGGGTCCTGATTCATAACCAGTGACCCTTTGTGCGAATGTGTGTTTTATACATATATGCCTCTTTGTCAGGGGAAACTGGATTTACTCCATTGAAAGAAATGATCAGTCCGAGATCTTGATCAGCCTGTTTCAGAATGACGGAAATTGGTAATTGATGCTTGGTTAAATATTAATATTTCTTCCTTATACTGGGTGATATCAGTAAAAAGACAATACAAAGAATGAAAAAATAAGTACACACAATGGGATCCGCTTTGAGTCTAGGTAGTATTGACTATATTCAAAGATTTTATAGTTAAGGGTTAAATGTTCATACAATAAGAAATATTAAAATAACCAGACAGTAATGACAAATTATGACAAAACCTGAAGTCCAATCTTTGGTAAAAAAATGGGAAGTAATGGACACAATTGGTTGTAATTATGATATTTCTATAGGGTGAACTTCTTTCACATTATCACAATATATGAAAGCACATGGAAGTTTGGGTTCATTACGGTAATCTCAATACAGTAATCTAGTACTCATTACCCAAATTCCTATCGAACATAAACTGGGTCTTGAACCATGATATAAAAATCTATCATGTTCAAACCCTGTGAAACCATGCAAAAGTTATTTGCGTAAATATAGATATTATTCCCCCCAATTGATTGAAACCACTCCCAACTCCAAAAAATACAGCACTAACTTTTTTGATTACGCCAGTACTGTTTTGTGTCGGTCAGATAAAGTTTAATCTTCCCCGTGTTCAATGGGGCATAGGGCATTGCTTATCTCCATTCCATAAACTTGTGGCCAGGAAATCTGCCAACAACAGTGAAAGTTACAAGTAGGGGGTTAATCTTCTTTTTCGTTTTATGGTTAGCCTGCATGTTACGTCCCTACCCATTAGTTGAATGCCAACCAACTGACAAGAGGCAGTAGGTACCATTTTTAAAGTCTTTGTGATTTGCCCCGGCCAGGGTTGAACCCCAAAATCCGACTGTGAGGTGGGAAGAGCTCTAACCAAAAGCCAACAGTTCAGTTCCTGCAGATGAAAGGTAAACTACCAATCCTAAATTCCTATTGGAAGATGAAAATCAAAAATTGAATATTCATTAAATTTTGGGGGGGGTAATGGCAAATCTGCATTTTTATATTGCTTGTAATTTAGAACCCAACAGATCGAAGACTTTGTATAAGACAAATTTCACCAACCAGGCATTTGGATTTTTAGGGAAATATGTTTTCATCGTCTCTTTCTAAATATACCAAAAATCAAGTTTAAGCAAGTTTCCACCAAATTGACCCAAAATTGAAATTGAAGTTTAATTCCCAGATAGGGCTGAACCCTTGGGGTGGGGCACTCCCATTTTAAAAAGTGATGCTTATTTAAGGCTCTTAAAGGGGAACAAAACCCTAAATATTCGATCAGTACATGTTTATATACATATATGACCGTTCAAATAGAAGTAATTTCAGTCTCTCAAACCTATTCCCTCTAAAAATAAAAGTATGAATTCAATGTTCATGGGTGTATCCATTTTGACTTTGGATGACGTAGCCTGTGCCCACCAAAGAGTGCCGCAAAGCAATCCTGCAGGGTCCTTCATATTTTTTTTTTTTTTTTTTTTGGGCAAATATGTTTTCATCTTCTCTTTTGTAATCAATAATCAAAATAAAGTTTAAGACAAGTTTTCCACAAATTGACCCAAAATTGAAATTGAAGTTTAATTCCCAGATAGGGCTGAACCCTTGGGGTGGGGCACTCCCATTTTAAAAAGTGATGCTTATTTAAGGCTCTTAAGTTCCCCATTTTCAGTATCGTTGATGCTGAAATGTTCACTTTTTTTTACTACTGCTGTCACCCAAAGACGGGAAAATTTTGAAAAAAATCACGCAAAGACCTCTACTTTTCAGAAAAGTTGGCATATTTGTCACCAACATAACCCCTATTAAAGAGCAATTTGGCTTTCTCTCACCCAAAGTTCTTTGTCACCAAATGCCTCTTGGTTTGAAAGAGCCAGCCTTACTTTCTTCCCCTTTAAAAAAAAATAGTGTTGTATTATAATGTAATTGGGATCAGTATAATGTAGCTTAGGTAGTCAAATGAGGCTAAAGACCATGATATACTAGCCGTCACAGTGTGCGACTGTAAAATTGCTAGTGATAAAACGCACGTACATTTTATCAATCACTTCCAGCGTCAATATTGCTGGTAGCGTCGGAGCGATTGAGTTGAATTTAAGTCAACTGACTTGCGTCAAGTCGCTTGGGCATGCTAGCAACTTATCGATTAGATATCGGCAGTCGCTTCCCAATAAGCGACGGAAGTGATGTCATAAAAAACTTGCGATTGCTAAGTATATCATGGGCATAAAGCAATTCCATTAAATTCATCACATCAGGACCTAGCATCAGAGAAAATGCCATCTGAAACCAAACTCAAAAACCTCTGCCTCAGAACTGTGGGTTGCCGAATCCTACTTGCTGCTGCATGTCATGGATCTCATCCAGTAATGGGCCTTCCTGAAGGTTGACTTTGAGGGCATACTTATAGGCCTGCTCGGCCTCTAGCTGGCGCTCTGTGGCCAGACAGACCAGCGACAGGTAACCCCACACCTCGGGGTCGCTGTTGTTGAGAATGTTGGCTTCGCAGAGTGCATCTTCCGATTCGGAGAGTTCACCCAACTGCAGTACAAAAAAGTATTGTAAATTTTAAAACATTGAAAAACTTATCATCTATACTACTAAAAAAATGAGATCTGTCTGTTTGTCCGGCTATGCGTTTTGTTATGCTTTTTACATATGGGACTGATATTTGGCATGAAGGTAGGGGAGGACAGTCTGACCTTTGTTAGCAGTGTTTGGAGTGAACCAAAAGGTCAAAAGTCATCTAGAGGTCAATTTGCATAGAAATACCCTATGACCACCAAATTTGGTCAAGAGGACCACTGACCTAAGCACAGACCAAATCTGAGGTCAAAGGTCATACACATAAGTCAAAGGTCCCACACGGGGGAAGTATATATAAGCATAATTTCACTGCAACAGTTTAAATCATAAAAGGCAGAATACATTTTTGCAAGATATTTTAAACAATGGACTCATATAAATGATTTCTGAGGGTACCCTTAATAACCAAGAAAAATTAAGGGATTAGCAGCGTTTTACTAATCCGAAACATCAAAAAAATTCATATTTTTATATTTTTGTTAGTGGCATGGATATGTGAACATACTGTATAAGTGGAAATTTTCGCGAGGTTTTTATTTTCGCGAATTTCGCGAGTGAACAAAAAACACGAAAATAAAAACTCACGAAAATAACCTTTTCCAATAGATTTGTATTGCATTTATGTCAATACCGTGAAATTAAATTCTCGCGCATTTGGCCAAACTGTTAAAATCGCGAAAATATCTGTATGCGGAAATTTCCACTTATACAGTTACCTGCAAGTGGTTGGCTTGAAATCTGTGTATTAAAGACAAGGTAATACTTTTTATTTGATTCCGTAATTTCTATACGTGCGTATCAAAATTCCGACTTGAGATCAAAAAAGCCTTTCCAGGTGAATATCACAGATTTTCAGCGTGATATTGTGCACCATGATCAATACAGTTTGACCTCAAACACAAACATTATTGATCTTTGTTTATTTTCTACTGGTGTAAACCACAATCAGCTGTTTAGTGCAGATTTTGAGATGCAGTCGCTGTATGTCTATTTGCGGGAGATGGTATGGCATATTTCCTCAAATATTTCAAATACTTCATTTTTTTCACTATTTGTTTTTTTTCTACATTAAAGCAGTTATAAGGAATTGTACATACTTATCCCTGATTTATAAGATAAAATCATGCATTTCCACATTTTTTTCGATTCTCTCGCACTATCGCTGCTAATCCCTTTAATGTGGTAACTTTAATTTGTTACCAGGCCCATATGCAGGGGGTCCACCCCCCCAAGTACACCGAAAGGGCAAACGCTCCACTTTTTGCCGATTTATTTTTATAAAACGTTAAAATAATTAGATTAGTTTTGGCAAGAAAGTCCCTATTTTTTGGTGCTGAGATGTTCAAAAAGCCCAAAAGAGGACCATTTTTGGTGGTTAGGTCCACTTTTATAAAAGTCGAAGTCCCACACGCCCAAATAAATCCTGCGTACAGCCCTGTTTGTTACTCACCCTATAGCAGGCAATGCCAACACCCAGCCATGAAATACAAGATGGTGACTTCTTACAGGCATACAGGAATGTCCTCTTAGCTTCTTCATACTGCATACAAATGGTAAACAAGTCAAAACACAAAAACTATATCTTTATGCAAGTTGTGAAATATTTTCAATGTGTATGTCCACAACAATAAAATAACGTCCTTTCTTAATAATGAAAACAGATTCTGAAAGGACAAAAATTTAAAATCCAAGGAGTTAGAACTTTCCAAAATCTGCAAAATTTATTTAAAATGACAAGATAGTTATGTAAACAGTTCAAAATTAGTAAGTCCCCCCTTGACAAAGCTACACTTTTCTTAGCACGATTCGTCATGCATTATAATGCATCTGGCCTTCGCTTTTATCATTGTGTCTTTCACATAGGCCGCTTGCATTATAAGGCATGATTGCCATACTGCAGTTAATTCTGGGGAGAGCCCGTCACCCGTGTGGTACAAAATAAAATGGCCGACGGCCGCGATAAATTAAGTCTGACTGGGCGACTTTCACTTTTTAATCGTCAATTTTTCAATGACCAAGTGATTCTGCGACCAACATCGACACCTCACATTAAAGCTAAGAAGATTGTGGTCACGGTAATCTAGGTTGTGAGTATCACAGCACATAAATAATAATGCTATGGGATCAGACATAAAACGTGTCGCCCGCCCATTTCACACCTAACGATCTAGATAGGTAGGAGCATCTTTCCTCGAACAAGGGGTCGCCCCTATATGAAAAAAAATGAAAATGCTAAAAATCCAAATGCAAATGATAAAGGACCAACAAATCGCCACCACTGTGAAGAAGCAGATGAATCGTGCTACACTTTTCTGGAAAAAGTTTAGGCTCCTTAAACTGTTCAAAAATGTGAAATGTTCCCTGAATGTTTACACATTTGATGTGGCAAAAAAAAATCACACAATAGTTTATCTTCCTTCCAAATGACGTAATTTATTTAAATTTGATGCGACTTAAAAGTGCACGTTTCGTGCCATAGGATTTAAAACCACATCGAGAAAATCTCGGACGGAGAAGTACCAACATGCCTAGTACAACGCAGGTAATACCAAGACACTTGATTTGGGTAGCCATTGATACTTATGGTCATCTTCTTTCCATTGCTACCAAAACGAGAACCAACATGCCTAGAATACATCTCAGCTGACGTTTAGCTTCACTTGTCAGCATACTGTCCACTTTCCAGAGTCAAACAGTGGTGAAAGGGGAATGGTTTTTTTTTTTCCCAAAAAGTTTGGAATATCCGATTTTCCAACGGTTTTTGCTCTCTTTTATGGGATAATGACTAGTTTATATTCAGATTTTTTAGTGCTAAAGGAAAAAAAACACCAAAAGAAAAATTTTTTGAGTCGTAAATATATGCAAAATATCAATTTTCCCCCTATATCCAGTATTTTTATTACTTCCCTCACTTATGACGTCATAGTGACGTCATAATGGATGTTTGCACTTACAGGGGCATCTGTTACAAAGTACTTGATAACCCCCTCATGGTTGGTGGAGCACGCACTGGTAATAGTGTCTAATAGCGCTGAGGGTGCACTTTATAATTTTAGGTCCGCCTCATGCAGATGACCAATCAGGATGAGCGTAATGCAGTAATAAAACCATAGGGCAAATGCCCTGATAGAAGACCCATACAAATTGATAGAGGGCTCAAATTTCTCAAGGCTATACCAAAATGGGTGGGTGTGAAATAAAAGTTTTCAGCCAATCAGCTCTATTGTTTTGACAGAATACATTTACCAAATGTCATCTTGAAAATTGATGATGGGACTAATACACAATTTAATCATGGAGAAAAATAATAACCTTGGGCCCCACCTGAACTTTACTAGTATAGAAGGTGGTTTCTCATGTGTAAGCCACCGAGAATCTTTCCTTGAGATCC
The DNA here is from genome assembly GCA_023653785.1 of Ophioderma brevispina. Lineage (NCBI taxonomy): Eukaryota > Metazoa > Echinodermata > Ophiuroidea > Amphilepidida > Ophiodermatidae > Ophioderma > Ophioderma brevispina. The sequence continues at coordinate 11,548 of JAMKCH010026443.1, forward strand.
TCAGTGTTCTGTAGTTTTCTGTTAAGTAGTAGGCGAACAGTTAATGGCTACAATGGCCGATGTTTCCTTCGACGAGCTTCTAAATTCCGTTATTGCAAAGTAGGGATGGTTCTTGTGTTTTCGGGTGAGTGGTTTTTGTAAAGCACCGCCACATGCCAGAAGCCACGAACAAGAATGTAATGTGCAAGGGAGCTAACCAAAAATGCACTGCGTTTGCACTTGTGGCCACCAAGCGGATTCAGCGTGTAAGAATGGTAAAACGGTAGTCAAATTCGTGCTTTTAGAAATGTATCATCACACCAAGTACTAAAACAAAAGTCAAAGATATAAGTTTGACTGTTGTATCAACTTGCTGATAATTTCTCCATGGCAATGAGCAGACACACTCTAAATGGTCATATTTGTCTGTGAATTTGCCCAAGCTCTCATCAATTTATGTCAGTTTTATTTTTAGAAACTTAATTGCTAGCTTATGTGATAATATTACAAAAATATAAAATAGTAGCCTTTCAATTATGCTTTCATCCAGGAGCATTGATTGGGTAGGCCTATATAGAATAGGCCTTAATAAATTTTAGAACAATTTCCAACAAACTTTAGTCCATAACACAGGAAGCATTCAACATTCCAATTAAGCTTGGTGAAAAGGTTTCAATTTTTATCATGTAAGAGATTTTAATCCAATAATTAAGCAAAATCAAGCTCTACCTTTCAATTCCTATAGAACACTATTTTTTATGACACAGCCCCTTGCCATGGAAAAAGGGGATATTTCACTGCCATGTTTTTTTTGTGTGATTTGTTTGTTATATATAAAAAGCAGAGAGCATAAATAACAGAGGTCCTTCTGTAATGTGATTACTTTACATTCAAACAAGTAGTCTATAATGTGGTAACATATATAACAACTGAGATACAGGTATGAAATAGAATTCTAAACCCCCCTCCTTAAGAACCCATACTGGAGACCGGGAATATTATATTTTAGCAAAATATAACAATAGTAGATAGAGTAAAGCCGTATTTTATCCAGTATTGTTCATAGTGTGAGGGCACATGGCCGCCATCAGTGCTACTGCTAATTTGCAATTTCACAAAATGAGACTTCTGTATGTGCATATTATAGTAAGTGGTCACCTACATTCAGAGGCAAATATTTGACGACTACGACTATCGTCTTCTCAAATGTTATAACGTTCAAAGCCCATTTCTTAGACCTCTAAGAGTTAGTTAACGGGGCTGACTCATTTAATAAATTTATTGCTGTATCACCTCCCCATCTGGTCAAGTCACCATTTTCCAGCAAAGAAATTATATACATAAAAAATTAAAAAAAAAACATTGTTGTTTATTAAAAATATGCTTTGAAATCAGAATAAGTGTTGATTATTTTTTTTAAAAAGCCAGTTTTACTCTTAGTTAGCTCATGGGGGTTTTTGTACACGGCATTATAGTCCAGAGCTAAACTCTTCAGGGATCCAATAATTGACGTTCAGGAACAAATTTGGTTGGTAACGTAATTCCCAGTGACGCCGAAAATGCTGAAATGGCCACGCCCCTTTTTTTGGGGGTTCAGGCCCTTGTGAACGAAGGGGAATACTGACTGTATCTACAGAACAGTTGACTAAAAGCGTTGAGGAGACCACTCACAATGTGCGGAATGGCCAATTTATGGGGGGTCAGTAATACATTTTATATCCAAAAAGTCAAGGTTTTTAAGATACCATTGTCCCAACAACTGATATTTCACCCATATTCGCGCACTACACTACAATTTATGATTATGAATTCATGAAGGTTTTGATGCCAAAACAGGAGGGATGTCACAATACACCTTGGTTTGCTTCTAAACTCCCCAGGGATAATTTTTGGGGTAGCTAAGGGGTAGTCACAAAAAAGAAAAATTCATTTCCTTTCCGTTCTCTCAAATGACAGCCCGTCAAAATGTTTTTGTGACTTTTAGCAAAATTCGTCAATATTAGGTGAAACCGTGCATTTTGTAAGTGCTGTTATAAAATGGTATTTTGCTGCACAACTTAATCAGTTATGACGTTTGTATTGACCAGCTATTGACCATTTGGATTTAAAATGGGATATACTCAGCATTTTCAATGTTACTCCTTTCGTTTTCTGGGGGGGGGGGGGAGGGGTTCAAAAAGCCCATCATAAAGTGAAAATATATTGTGTTCCATTTTTTGGGGGACTTAGTTAATGTTAAAGTCACGTCAGTAGCAAAAGGTTAAATGATGGCTGAAGGGTCTTTAAATGACTAAAAAAGCACTAACTGCCTGCTTGTGACCATGAAACCGACAAAAATGAAGACCCCCTCCCCCCCCCCCCCCCCCCGGTATGCATGAAAAGTCACCTAAAATAACTGAACTTAGACGACACGCCGCATGGTGGGAATAGCGACTTTACCGTGTATTTTTTCATTTTGTAGGGGCTAATGGCAAGGGTAAAAGCTGCTGAATGAGCTGTAAAATAATCTAAAGGCACTAACTACATTGCCGTGTGAAGTTCATCATCGTCCGCAGGTATCTAGTTGGGCTCCATCGACGGACAACGGGAACTAAAGCGTGAAACTAATGTGCGTGAAGCCCCTGGAATCGATTGCCCTATTGTTCACCATTGTTCCCGAACTGTGAACCGCAGGACTATATCTCCTGCCACACCCGGTCCCACTGAAGCGGGCTAAAAATTTCATGACCCTAAAAGTTTAAGGATCTAAATCTAAATGCACTAACTACCCTGCCGGTGTGAAAGTAATAATAGTCCGGCAGGTATCATAGTCTGGGCTCCCTAGACGATAACAGAATTAAGCGTTGGAATCTAATGTTCCGTGAAGAGCCAACTGAATCGATTGCCCTGTATTGTTCACCATTGTTTCCCTGAAACTGTGAGCAGAGGACTAATATCCTGCCCACACCGGTACCATGAAGCAGGCTAAAAATTTCATGACCCTTAAAAGTTGGGCCCCCTTTGTGGCTAAATAAAAAAGTCGATAAAAATGACCCACTTTTTTACGCCGCACTACCACCATTGGTGTAGCCAATGGAGGAGGGCAGGGGGAAAGATTCCCCCCCCACAAACATGACCCAAACACAATAAATCGAGAAGGGGGAGCCAAAATGGGAAGGAAAGGGTGGAGGAAAAAAATAAAAAAAGAAAGGAAGAAGAGAAAAGGAAAGAGGAAAACAAGAGGCACATAGGGAAGGAAGCAGAGGAAAAACACTTAATTTAGCTTTCTTAAATGGCAAAAACCAGGACCTTACGGGAGCTCCGCCTCTTTCCTATGGGGCCCCCACCCCTAGTACATTAATCATCCCTCTTGCAAGTACAAGAATCGGGAATCTCTTGATTCTTGACCCCCACCCCACGCCCACCCCCACAGTCAGACTTATAATATTTATGTATAAATCCAAATGTGAATTTATTGTATCTAAATACAAAGAGTGCCTCTTTAAGATGCAATTAAGTCTCTATCAATAATACAGGGGATCGTCGTCTCAGTTTTCAGATTGGGTGGTTAATTTTAGCGCCGTTGTCAAGCGGACCACGCGGCAAATTTTGGGGGCATGGAAAATCTTGGAAATTTGGCTGTTTCATGGTCACAGCATGCAGTTAGGGCTTTTTAGATTCTTTAAAAGACCCTCGCAGCATTTAACTCTGCATTAGGCCCTATAAAATGGATAAAAAATATATCCAACTTTACGTGGGGCCCTTTGACCCTTCCCAATTAAAACGAAAGGAGTAACATTTTAAAATGCTTGATTATATCCCAGCTGAGTATTCCAAATGGTCAATAGTTCTGTGAAATACAAAAGTAACAAATAGCTACAACTGATTGAGTTTTGAGCAAATACACTGTTTGGATAACGGCACTTTAAAATTCACGGTTGTCCACCTATATTACCCAATTTTGCTCAGGTCACAATATTTAAGGGCCGCTTTGACCGGTTTTGAGAACTGAAAGGAATAGAATTGCTTCGTGAGCTACCCTTAGTTATCCTAATAATTATTCCTGAGGAGAGTTGTTAGAGCACAATCCAAGGTGTATGGTGAACTCCCCTTCCGGGTGGCATGGAAAAAACCAATGAATTTGTATTCATAATTGTATAGTGCGCGATATGGTGGGGGGGGGCAAAACAATCAGTTTTTGACACTTATCTTAAAAACCTTTGACTTTTGGATATAAAAATGTAGTTGAACCCCCATAATGTGGCCATTCCGCCACATTTTGAGTGGTCTCTCAACCGTCTAGGTACACGGTTCTGTAGATACAGTTAGTAGTACTTCGCTCAAAAGGGGTGTGAACCCCCAATAAAAGGGGCGTGGCAATTTCCAGCATTTTCGGCGGTCCGTCAGTGGGAATTCTGTTACCAAACAAATATTGTTCCTTGCCTTCAATTAGTGGATTCTGAAGAGTTTAGCTCTGGACATATTATGCATACAAAACACCATGAAGCCTAAGCTAGAGTAAGTTTAAAAAAGCATATATTTAAACCCTAAATTCTGCTCTCTGAGGAAATAAATTCAGACTCCTCAAACCCAATTAGATTTGTCACCGTCGCCTTTGTTTCACATTGCTCCTCCCTTTGAATTGAAAATTACAGCCTCTTCAACAAGTATCAAAATTTGCAAATTATAGTTTTGGACAAAAAACAAAAAAACCACCGAAACAACCCACAAAACACAAAAAACAAAGCATGCTTCTCTTCCCCACTGACTAAAATCTTTCTATTTTAAAAACTCTCCAGGATCCTGAATCAGATGAAGAAGAGGGAGAGGAGGATGAAGGTGATGAACAAAGTCAAATTTAGGAAGCGGACGTACATGAGTCAATAGAGCCATCAACTTCTAGCAGAAGATCTAAAAAGAAAAAACATCAAACTGGTTGACGATTTTTTGGGGAAAGCTGCAAGCAGGCATCTGCAAGCTCTGACACACAGCACACTCGTGCTCTTCAACAACAAGCAACATGCCAATTCATGGTAAAACTGAAATCAGGTTATTTTCTAGAAGAAGATCTAAAAAGAAAAAAAAAAATTCTAACTTGGTGACGATTTGACGATGCCATGCAGGCATCTGCAAGCTCTGGACACACAGCACACTCGATGCGTCTTCAACAACAGCAAAATCAATTCAGGTTAAAAACTTGAAATCAGGTTATTCCCAATGTAAGTAAGAAATGGGGATTATCCATATGAAAAGAGACGTTTCACTTCAAAATTGTGTCTTGAATTTGCCATGAATTTATAGGACACCAGGTGTATCATATTTAGAATGGGAAATGTCTCCCAGTAGATAGTTCCACCCCACATACATGTCCCAGTAGGCCAGTTTTGAGATGCCTAAGTTCTCTTAGATCATGTCGTAGACGCGGACATAGGATCAAAGAGTTTGCTGTTATTTCCTGCCAAAAAGTGTTTTGAACGGGGACTATGAAATGAGACAAGGAAAAGGATGGTTGGACGTCCAGATATATGATTTCTGTGTGCGTTACATGTGCAAAGAATGTTACCCAAAGGTTTCAGTCATTGCAGGTTATATGCATTGATAACTTCGCATGAAATGTTCAGGGGTACTTTGGGGAGTGGAGTTTTCTTGACACATCTAGGGTCATATAGGGTCGGCGGAGGACATAATTACGCACTGCGTAATTCTGAGCTATGCTTGATTATTCATGATGAGAAAGAATATCAGCCAGGCCACCATTTTTTACCGTGTGGAAACACAAAATTAGTAGAAAAGGTCAACATGCAACTAAAAATGAGTTGTCCTCATGACACTCCTTGTAGACCTGGAATTCTTCCTGTACATTTAGGGGAGTGGTTAGTTGCTTTTTAAGGGCGAACACAAAAACATGTCACAATACATTATTATCCTCAAGAGGCAAAATGATTGCGACAATTATTTATTTTTTCTTTCATTTTTAAATTAAAGAAGTTATTACACGGTCTTGAAGAGACGCTGGCCTTGGAGGAGAATCTCGCGCCACCTTTTACAGCGCAATCATGGATTGGAGCGTACAATATATGATATGTTGCTGAAGAAAGAGAGGATGGTGACAATGTGCCTGACCCACCCCAAAACCGTGAACGCATCGATGGTGCAAGGCAGAATGCAGTATCTGTCGTGAAATGCCAAGACAAAATTGAGCGTAAGTGTGCAGGCCCAACAGGGGGACACCGTTGGATTAAAAAACGGTCCCATGGGCACGGCCTATGATGGACCCGATCGGTACTTGAAGTGGCAATGCGGGTCAATGAAGACATTATAGTCGAAGAACAGAAGTGGTGATTGGAGTAATGCCAGTTATGGTCACCAGGCTTACAAGACCTACATATAATTGGCAGCATGGGCGATTAGGACATGGAAACAGGAGAGTTGTTCCATCCTGTGCAATTTGGGCTATAAGAGACTTCAAACTTGTCGACAACCCACCGTCGGTACAACAAAACGCAACCACTTCTCTTCGAAAGATAGTAATAACAAGTTAAAAAAAATTAGGGAGTTGTGAGTCAAAAACTTGGTTGGCAGGGGTGTTTTTGGGTAAAAAAAAAATCACGTTGTTGCAGCTAAAAACTTCGTAAGAATATCAAGATTATTAATTCTTGCAAACAAAGTTTAATCCTCATGCAATACTATCAATCCATGATTTATATTATAGATTTCTTGTTTTATACAATAAATAAAGCGTCTAGAATTCAGCCCAAAAGCACCTTTGTTTCCTAGAAAAGGCATCCTGTTTTATCACATGTCACCCCAACGAGTATTACCGGAACACTTTATGCAAATGTATAAAACCTATATCAATACAAAAGGATACCATAAAAATAAGATTGTAATATTTTACCTTAAAAAATCACAAAAAATAATAATTTCGCTTAACTTGCAGCCCCAATTTCATTTGTCGGCCACAGAAAAGAAATCGTCCCTGCCACCAAATATTTCAACCACAACCATCATTTTCTTAAATGCTTATATCTTTATCCTTCAACTATTGAAGTTGGTTGTGTTTTGTTGTACGGTTGGGGAGGGGTTAACTCGAAACTAGAGCACTTTCACGGCGTCGCCGCTCCATACTAGTGGCACTGCCCTGGTAAAGAAGTTTATTTGTACAAGGTGGCATTGACATCATTAAATGCATTTTATCTCATTTTTTAGGTGTTAAAGTATCAATTTGTATACTTCAGATCGCTACAAATATGATATTAAAAATATGAATGATCATCTACGACTGTGTAGGAGATAATTAGAATGAAGACATCAGAGAGGGTTGACGAGTGGCATATGATGGAGAATCCTCTAACCGGAAAAAAAAAAATTATCCAGGAAAAAAAATAAGTGAAATTTAAGAAAACGGAGGAACCCACACTTTTCATGATTTTGTCATTTCAAAATAATCACACCTTTATTAGCAAGTAAATGAAATATCCACGTAAAGTTACACGTAATTTACAATAAGAAAAAAATTACCCTAATTTGGTATTTCAACCGATTTTTATATCCTAAAAAAATTGACGCAAGTACAGCTCGCACATTACTATCTGAAAAAAATGTATTACACTGCGTTGTACATGAACATGTGCGGACTTTGGAATACAACCCCCCCCCCCGGGCCCTAACGGGATGAGAGCACATTTCATATGGGCATTTATTTATTTTCCTTCGACCATATGTGAAATCAAAAAGGTTTGTACTTTGTATGTAATCCTCAATGATTCTGATTAAAAGCCATATCACTTGTTTTCAAAAATCCAAATATAAAATCACTTAAAAATATACATGTGCTGTTTCCGCCTTTATAATTTACCGATCATTAAGCGAGAAGAAATGAGAATTGACTTGTCGCCAAGTCATTTTAAATATATCTTAAAATATGCGGGGTTTATATGTTATATAATGTGTTGAAGAATGGAACATCTAAAAAATGAAACCAAGTTCAGATGTATGATTTACATTACTTAGTCTCAAACCAGAGTGCAACTGGATTGAATACAT
>JAMKCH010026444.1:0-19978 GCA_023653785.1 Ophioderma brevispina
AAAATATCGCAATGCCGTTTGGATATGATGATGGTAAACCAATCAGAGATCGAGTTTAAATATTAAAGCTTCCTAGGAGCATAAAATATCGTAATGCCGTTAGGATATGATGATGGTAAACCAATCAGAGATCGAGTTTAAATGCTAAAGCTTCGGAGGAGCATAAAATATCTTAATGCCGTTAGGATATGATGAACGTTAACCAATCACGAAGTAGATTCCTGAAGATCGGCACCACCCATTTGGTCATTTTATAAATATGTACGTGGAAAGCTCGCGATTATGGACTGAATTTTGCTCACTGCAAACGTCAAAATACCTCAGGTATCCAAATGCTAATTAAAAAAAAGAGATAATGCTCTTAGATATTATGATGTCATATATTTCGATCAAGCTTTTAGGTTATGCAAAAACTTTCTTTGCCTAATAATTTTATAATTTATTTTGACAAAGAAAGTAGGGTGTTTCTTAATTTAATTTAAAGAATTCTTAAAAGGAAACACAGCCAAACAAACCAACCAACAAACACACAAACACCAACAACAAAACTAGAAAAATAGAAACAAAACTAACAAACACACAAAGAACCAACAAACAAGACAAAAGACAAGTTCTTGTTCCTCTTATTAACCTAGATATTATTTTAACTTTCCCTGAGACCTTTTGAGCTACTCCGTGCACTTTGGCAATAATAGCTATTAATATTGCATCATAAATGTTGGAACTACTATGTGTTAAAAGTATTTTGTCTATACTGCAGTTGCACTTTGACATGATCCGCGGTAGTCATCATATTGGGTAAAAAAAAAATCACTGAATCATTTTCTTGGAATGATCTCAACTAAATTGCACAGTACGTTTCTTTCTTGGATCGTTGCTTACCTGCCTGTCAAAGGTTTATCAAATTGAAAATGTCTTTATTCACACAAAATGAGTCAGGCAGTATATACATGTGCATAGACTTGTCCGGCTTAACCTCACTTCATCTGATACACTCCCACGCAGCGTGTTACTTTGGGTACTTCTTCAGTTCCCAGTCTTCGACAGAGACTATTCTCTACCTATCACGCACTAGCTGCTGGCACGTAAATATTTTGCTTCAGCATACTATTAGAGCCAAGATATTAAAAACATAAAAAAAAATCCATATATTGTTTTCGACTTATTTGACACATTTCCAATAAAGTTTGCGTTTATAAAAATACCTTTTAAAAAATCACGCACGAGCTTTTTCTTAGTTGAAGGGGGGGGACACCGGTTATACTATTAGGGCGCAATCATCATGCATAATTATACTTAGTGAGTCTTCCATTTAGTTGGCTTTGTTAACTGATTTCCCTCACAGAGAAAACTGATGCATTAATTAAATGCGAATATGTGATACCACCAAACAAAATGAAATAGCACCTGGTTTTTGTGTATGCTTCCATAGATATATCTTCGAAAAAGCTTATTCCCATAATATCACTTGATAGTTGTTTACAGGTGTGCGTCCATCGGATAAAAATCGACCCATGTTTATAGTGATCAAATTGTACAAATATATGACCCATTCATATAGTTAGTTCGAAATTTCGAACCATATATAGTTGGCCTTGAAATTTCGCACCATTTACATAGTAATATCAGCCAAAATCGGCCCAATTTCGAAGTAACTTTTTCCAAAATCGGAAAATCGAACACTTCCATTGTGATTTCACTGAAAAGAAGAAAAATCGACCCATTTTCACAGTAAATTGTTACCAAAAATTGAAAAATTTACCCATTTAGATAGTAGCAATGGCCTAAAAAAACACCCACCAAACTAGTAAGGGGCGAAAATGCGACCGATATCGGCGGCATCCATTATGTACCTACCATTTTCTACTGAGTACCCCCCCGGGCATGCTTCATTACAAATACGAGCGTATCTCTAGAATCGTAATCTGAACCACACTAACTCAAGATCATCCATTGCTTTGCTTCGTGCTTGAAGTTGGACTTCAGCCATTCATGTAATTAAGTGTCTTACGATAGATGTCACGTGGGTTATCATTTCCCGTATGTCTGCCAGCTGTTTTCATATATCTTTTGTTTTTACATATTTCTATAATGTATAGATGGGCGACATATCGTTAATTTTTACCCCTAAAGGCATTTTTCCAAACTTACTGGATGTGGATGTCATGAGTTTAGTTTAATTGCTCGTGGTACGGAACATGCGCAAGGGGGGGGGGGGCATGTTCCCCTGTTTGGTTTGCAATTCAGGGTAAAAGATCCATTCAAGAAGGATCACGTTATTATTAAAGCCTAGGTTAGCACTTGCTTTAAACGTTTACTTGCAGTCCATTGTGGGAAAATTATTCTTGTGCCCCACACTCAAAAGTTCCTGCGCACGTTACTGATATCCAATGGTCGGGTTCATTGCGTTGAAAATCTTGAAGATATATATAAAAAAATAGAAAATAAAATAAAATACAAAATGCAAGGAATTAAAAATCAATGCAAAGTTTTGAGCCGACAGAAGGACGTCCATTTTGATATACTTAAAAGCACACACTTCACAATCTATAGGTCATCTGGTCGGTGCAAGTCAAGTTTTTTCTTGTAAAGCAATGTTTCTAACTCCAAAAGGTGCAAAAATGTGTACTTTATATTTCTTGAGTGACCCCAGTGCTAATAAATATACCATAGATGGACTGAGATTATTATAGTTCATCAAATAGCTACCACCTAACGACATCACTCTAAACTTATCAAAGTTTTGTGAATCTGACTCTTAATTACTCTGATCAGTAGCAAAGAGGCGGGCCTCATTACATCGCGGATTAATATAAATATTCCGATCATAAAGGAATTACCTTTGAGGTATTCAGAATGATCAAATTATAGGCGTATATATCGTCTGCTTCTTTTTCAAACAACGTATGAAACAGGTTGGACCCGCCTTTTTGGTACTACCAACGTTTAGTTCAGACGCTCAGAAGTGAACATATACACGCGTTATTTGCTCACACTGTATTTTATTTTCAAAAGTTCTCTTATGGACAAAATTAGAGGTCACCGAGTAATACATAAACAGTAATCATATTCTTTTTTCACTATATGAAATTTACGTTTATTTTATACATATATATTCTTGTTAACTAATATACATACTTTGGGTATCTTCAAAAATACTGTACATATTCCTTCATATATTACAATTATTTACAATCCAGATATCTACTTTTACGTGTGATGTTAAACTTGACACGCGTGTTGTACACTGCTGATATGCTTAATACGTGTATATCCACCCTATATAAAATTAATGCATCCCATACTGCTCTTGCATCAGCATTTAACTAAGAGTGGGCAAATAAACACTTTTTTCAAATCTCTATTTAAACGAGTAGATTACATGGCCATTTTGGCTGCTCAAAACAAATCTGACGAGCTTTTTTGTGTCAAACGAATTTTTGATATGGTTCCATGGATTTTAAGTATGTAAAATCAAATGGGGAATTTGGAAATTTTTAGGGAAAATATAATATTGTGCTGAATTGCAGAGGGTTTAAATTTTACAAAAAATATTGTAGGGTGTAAAGTCGTCAATAGAAAAGCCTTTCCGCCAGTAGAAGTACAAAAGAACATGAGAAACACCATTGTGTCATTGTTGTCAAAGGCTCAATACAAGTGTAATTGATTATATGTTATACAAAAGAGTTTACTGAAGCATGCCATGACAGTGGGGCAATGACCTTTCTTATGTTATTTAGCAAGTCTACCTGCTTAATGGCTATTCTATTCATGGCTTTGCACCCAACAATACATTTTCTTTAAAAATGAATCCCTTCGCAATTCAGCACAATATTATTACATTTTTCCTTTGCCAATATTGATAGAATATACAAAAGCATGTGTGTGTGTGTGTGAGTTTTTGACAAAATAGGTCAAGAAGAACATTGTTTTTTTAAGTTATGTCTAAAATTGCCAAAATTCCCCATTGACTTTACATGCAAAATTTAAAATCCATGGAACCATATCAAAATTCATTTAATATAGAAATACTTATTAGATTCATTTTTAGCAGCCAAAATGACCATAGAATCTGCTCATTTTGAAAAAAAAAGTGGTCATATGCCCACCCCAACGAGCAGAAGATTCTGGTAACTTCTCACGTCATTTCTTTAACTTTTTTCCCCTGGTAAAACGAACAATCATGGATATAATGTACCTGATATATGCGCTAGAATGTGCATTTCTGGTATAAAATCTATGCTTTCTATGCTTACAGTAGTGCTTGGCCTTTGCATACATTTTTAACACTTTCATACCGTGCGTTATAGCCCGGAAGCTAGCAGACAGTTGTAACATTTCGAATAAAAAAGTTTGAGTGATTAAAAATGTAGACAGCCTGACAGAGACCCCAGAAACGTGATTCTTAAGTGATGCAAATGGTGCCTTAAGGAGGTGAGGTCTAGACAAATATCACACAGTGGTCAATTTGAAATTGATCAAACCATGTTCAATTTTACATGTATTTTTCTAAACTATTTGTTTTAAATCTGAAACAGAAGCCAGCGTGATATATTTCGCTGGCTTCTGTTTCGGTATTGCGTGCGGCGTTGTAAATATAGCACAAGGAATAAAGATGGCAGCTTCCATGATTGTTGTACAGTCGTGACATTTGTCGGAATAATCTGGATTTTTTTCGCAAGGAATACTCCAATGACCATGAAAACCATCTGGTACGTCTTATTTAGGGATATTTGAATATATATGTGCCGATAGATTAATGCCAATAAATTCCTTTAATTATTGTGCTATGATAAATGAAAATCGACCGAATGACGGAAATTGAATCATATTGTGCCATAATTCACTTTGACAAGCGTTCTAATTAATAAATACACTATGCATTAATTATATATTGTTCTTTCATGTTCTTTCTATGTAACTACAATGTATTTACTTTATTAGACTTAAACGTACACATTTACTTACCCTATATTTGTTAAGTTGCGGTTTTGGATAGAAAGAGAGCTAGGTTTCGTTGTTAGAAAATTTCAAAAATAGAACTTGGACAAAATATGACTCATTTTGCCTTGATAATCAGGTCACCTTTTGCGCTACCCTTCGGTAGAATGAAATCATAGTTATATTCATGTTGCATTATCATACCGTATTCCTGAAGAGAGCTCAGTTTAGACGTTTAGCATTTATGTGTATACCCGATTTAAAGAGACACTGGCACATTTGAAAAATAGTGCGCCCTCACAATTTTTTAAAATTGATATTTTTGCATGGTTGTAAAGCTTTTATATACATTAGCCCTCACCTGAAATAATTAATGACTCCGGCGACATTAATTCAGCAGGACAATGGAAATGATGTTTAACACACGTAAACACATGCTAGAATTGATTCCCACGGCATACACCCTTTTTGACCAGTCTGTCACCTTTGTGGTTTTTTTATATCTATGAGTACGAGTCTATTCATGTAATATACACATTTGTTGATTAAAGTTACGGCAAACTTAAAGTTGGCCTTCAATAACCCGGATGGCCGTAGCCGCTTATTAATGTCCCTATCTGTTTTTGGGTATGTTATTTTTATGTGTAAGCTATATCTCTATTCTTCCAATGGTCTAGAGTCTCGTTTGTTACCAAATTGAAGAAATTTCATATTTTTTAAAAATGAGCCAGTGCCGCTCTAAAGAGCTCGAGCGTAATGTTTTGTTATCAGCAGTGTTGTGATATTACCTTTTCTATGTGCACAAAACGTACATATATACATTATTGTGATGTTACCCTGTAGAGGAATTTCTAAGGGAGCAGCACAGATTACATATTCTATGTACAACATTATTTCAATGAGAAATGAAATTGGTGGACAAGTAATATGTTGTACATGACATTCCCACTTCCCGACATGCCATGTATATCCGCTTTGCACCTGGAATACCACAGCAATTCGCCGTAACCAACAATGGCATAGCCCGCATTGTTTCCAAGCATGGTTGCACCTAGAATAGACATGCCAACGCAGCTGGAATAAACGTATAAAAGCAGCTAGAACCGACGATCGAACTTCACTCTATGGAATATAGTTAAAAAGCACGTGCATAATGTTTTGATTTGAGTTTTACGGGGCAGATCTTTTGTTGTTTACCTTCAGGATGACTGGTGTACATCTCTAAACGTATGTGTATGTGCGCGCGCAGGGTTTTGATCTCATGCGTTGGCACAGAATGAAGTCACGTATTTATGTGCCGTCGATTTATATTTTGAACGGATGTCCCGTGATTATATCTCATCGTTTTAAAAGAAATGGAGTTCCCATGTTGCCTTAATATCTGTGTCACTCTCTCTTGTATCGCGCGTTTCCTTTTGCCAGGTTATTATCACCCACATCTTTAACGAAAGTATTGCTCATATTTGTTCACTCTTTTAAATCTTTGGTTCAGCCGCTTTAAATGGTACGTCATGGTTTTGAACAATTTCCAATTTTCGCCGTAGATTTAGTATGTCGTCATTTTCTGGAATAAATGCAGCTGCTTCGAAGTAGCTTAAGTTTTCTCCACTTCTCATAAACAAACTTTTTTTCACATAATTTCAGTATGTACCAAATATTACACATAGTTATAAAAACAAAATATTACAAACATCTATCATACTTGCTTCCACCTCGACATCCGTTTCTACATAACCTCTATAAAATGGTATTGGTAATAAATACAGTGTTTATCATGTAGTTGTATTAAATTATATCAACGTCATACTTTCGGTATCCAGCGTTGTTTATTAATTTTGTGTGGTATGCTCTGGGACCAGTCCCAGTGCACCCTCGGTGCAGTATGAAACAGTGGTAATACACCCTGTTCCATGAAAAAGTTACATTCAAATTGTAGCGGACAACTCTAAAAACAAATTTCGTCACCCTTAGTAGTACATTGATGGTTTAGGGCAAAAAGGCTCATCTGAAATAGCTGCCAGGTGTTAGATTTGGCAAGTACAACACTTAATAAGAACTTAACTGAACAAATGACAGCTATTGAAGGTAGTGCCTTCTTGCAGTAAGCGCTCGACATGGATCTCACCAATATTTTGCAATTTTGGGAGACAATGGTATTGCAAAATTTCTAACATTATAAGCTTTAAAATAAAATAGAATTTCTTATGGTTTCTGTTTTCTTTGACATCTAGAATTTGTCACTTCCGAAAATGTGCTTTTCTTTTTTTTCTGGACTTTCAAACCCAATATCTTAAACGACCAAAATGTCATTTAGAAGATCGTACTACTAAAGTACCGAAGTATTGGTTTCATTCCTAAGAGAAATACGTGGCCTTTCAGACTAAGCCGACTTTAAATTGGCTTTATTTGGATGATTTCTTTTCCTACGGGTTACCGCAGATACAATGCTAACCTTACGTTTTCATACGAGTCGAGTTATATCGCCTTTTGGCATTTTATAGTTAGAAGCTGCTGATATTATTGGAAGCGACCACAGTATAGATTGAATCCATATTCGCCTAAAACAATAAATTCTACAACATTCTTTATACTGTACAAACAAAACTTAATAACGAAAATGCTCTTTCAACCATGGATTTGATGAACACGGCTAATTACTTACAATTGTATGTAAATTTTAATTTGAAAAAGGAGAAGAACATTTAGCTTGAATACAACAGTGACTTTAGATTTATTTCAGCAATATTTAATATATAAACGTAAAAAGGCGCCATAAGAGTTTTGTATATAAGTACATTTACCTTTTGAACAAAACATTCAAATTGAAGAAACAACTAAAAGTCATTAAAAACCAAAATAGTTTTCTAGCAAACACACAAAAAAACAATATTGCCAAAGTTACATCTATTTTACAACAAAAACGAACAGTTTGAGTGTAACATTATAGTGGGACAGTGTGTAAAACACACGATGAACTTAACAAGATAAATAATGTCACTGTCACTGCCAAAAATACCCACATCTAGTGGTTATTTACAAGAGGCCTAATTTTACAAATGCTATTTCAGCATCTCTAAATGCCATTTCCGGTTTCTCTGAGCGAATGGTAGGTTCACATTTTGATGTTTGACTCACAAAGTGCTAACGCTTTAATGTAATCAATTCAAGGTCGAATATCGACGTGCGATTTTCATAATGTAAATAAACAAATTAACTTTGATCATTTTTAAAATATATTTCTTCAAAATCTTTAACATTGTCATTTTGCCTGCCGACGGCAATGTGAAGCTAGAAATTTACACAATTGAAGTTAAAATATTTAAAAAAAATTGAAGGTAAATATTGGCTGGGCATGTTTCTCTACCTAGACATTCTCGATTATTTTAACATGTCATGTTTTGGCATTCATTTTAACAAAACATTGGCTTATGTTTTATCTCGTTGATATGGTTCCAAGAAGGCTTATCAATTAAAGAAATCAAAGATCTATTAGTAGACATGGGAACAAAGCTCAAGAATTAAACGAAACTATAGTTGAACCATTGTAGAACCCAATAAGACATCACAGATCTGCATATTGTAAAATAGTGTCTTGGATTTGAATTTTAAAACACAACACTAACAATAACATAAGAAATAAAACCATTGATTTGAGGCTTATTTTCTGGTAAGTGCCTTGCCCTCTAGCTATAGTCAAGTACTTAATTAGAGGACACTAAATAGAATATGTCTAAAATAACAAGACTTTTCTATTCTAGTAAGACATCCCCTTTAAGGCGAGTTTTGAGACATTAATTTGTATTTATAATCTTCTGGTAAGGCATAACATACATAATTTTATACATCCGTCGCATGACCTGCCTTATTTCTAGACATGATTTGCGTCACATCCGTGGACAAAGTACAATGTTTGTTATGCAATTTTTCATATTATTGAGGACATGTATGCATGAGGACAATTTTACGTGAAAGATTTATTAGTTAAAACGCTATTTTTGTATTGTGTGAGTTTTAAAATCCATGCTAACTAAGGCCCGGAAGGACTTTCAATTATTCCAACCATTGACAATTACTTGCTAATGTGATCTTATAATCAATCATTCCGTTCATTCCACCACAACTTAGACCCCTAATTATTACCAATTAATTGAAACCACATACATAACCTTGATAACTTCTGATCAATCAGATACGCGCAGTTAGTCGTGCCTCTTATAAGAAAACTAAGTGTAGCACCAATATAAAACACATTCCTATTTGAGGCAGGACTTCAATATTCTTAAAGCATGGAAGTCTTGCTTCAAATAATGTATTTTTATATCTGTGCTACTCTTTAGGTTTTTTTTTAAATAAGCAAACATGCACCCAAATCATTCCTATCATAATCTCTAAAGTCGCTAGACATTAGGACAGCACACAATGTTAGGTGTTATTTGTATACATTTGATTATTACACAAATTAACTTTGGTCGCCTTTCTTTCGAGTGTTTTTTTTTATAATAAACCACCTTTTAAAATTACACTCATTTAACTTTGCCCTCCCAAGTCAAGTTGTTATTAGGTTGTCACGTAAATTGCGTAACAAATGGGGCAAGTTTTGTTTTATTTTTTATCACTATACAATCCCAAAGGTGAGGCGAGGCGCAGGTCGTATGAAGGTCACATTTTTCTAGCACCTCTGAATGACCTTGAAGCTTAATCCTGCATTTTCCCAAACAAAATTGTAATATTCCCAGAGGTTCTGAACTAGTTCAGGACTTATGCTATGTCGACCCGTAAAGGATTTGCAGTATAATTATACTTGACCAATAGCTTATTTATCATTCTGTTAAAACGGGGTGAAGCGGTACATCACAATGGCCTTAAATCTAGCGACTGTTTCTTGATCTTTCTAAAATTTGTGGCTGAATATGATTTCACACCAATCAATCTGTAAAGGAACTAGATACTCAAGACACAATTAGGTACCAATACTTGTAGATTTCCTATAATAATTAAAGATTTTAATACAAATGTTAGAAAGACAAGAAACGTGTTACTGGTATTTGACTCAAATTAGACAATATTCAAATGTTCTGTCTCAATGTATCAGTTATATAGTTTTTAGATAAGAAATTAATCACATTTTGCTCTATGAGCTAAGAGAGGAAACACTTCAACCCAATGTAATCTCGCAACCCCCTTTTTGAACTATGAACTTTTCAGACTTGTACAAATATGGACCAATATGATGGTATTTGACTCATACCTACAAAAGACTGATTTGATAATTGCTTTCACAATAAGAAGCAACGAATGCACCATAAAAGGCAAATTACCCTTAAAAGTAAATTTTGATGACACAAATAAATGAGGGAGCTTCTTGACTTAAGTGCTTTTTGCACAACAGTCGGCAACTGACGGCCATCGTAGAGTCACACAAGTCTGGGATAGACTGAGGACAGCTAAAAGGGTCCCTCAAGACAAAATGGGGAAGTGATGCCATGCATGCCAAGAAGCACTCAATCAACACTCCACCGCTTTGAGAAAAGTAACAATTGAACTGATAGGAGGCCTCATTGTGATCAGAGCAGATATTGCAAGAGTTGCATGCGCTTTAAAAGAGACCTACAATTCACTCTTCGAGAGCTCGTGGAGGTACGGGTCTTTAATTATGTATTCATTCTTTTATTTTTTGGGGGAGTGAAGTTCACTCTTTCATTTGTCACTCGTTTTTGCCACTCGTTTCAGAGTGATTTCCACTCTTTTTCAATGATTTCCACTTTTTTTGAGTGATTTTCCCCTTTTTATTGAGTGTTTTTTCACTTTTAAGAGTAATTACCACTTTCTCAGAATTATTTCTACTCTTTTTAGAGTGTGGTTCCTCTCCGCTCTTTTAACATTGATTTGTTATCTAAAAATGGCGGACTTCACTAAAACAATAAAGAGCTGATCCTCCAGGAGCTCTCGAAGAGAGTTTTAGCTCGTTTATATTAAGAGTATACTAACAATAAGCAAACAAACATTACACGTTACTTTGATTATCCTGCACAATTACTACATGTGGAGAGAGAGAGAGAGAGAGAGAGGAAAACTTTGCTCTTGCGATTGCTCTCATATTTATACATGAGAAACTAGTGTTGACTTCAACTCAGAGTATGTTTTGATATGTTAAATTCCAACTTCAATGCTAGAGTGAGATGGTTGAAAGGCACGGCTTTTCGACTGTTTTTTGGACGGGTTGGTTTGTTCGCGCTATTTGCGTATTCAATATCGCATGTACTGTTTGCGTAACTAGTAGTTCCAACCGTAGAGTCTTCTGGAAATGATATCCGTAACGGTGTTGCATTTTCATAAAGAGAGGACGTTGCATGGACTTCTCCTGTGCCAAGGGATACCGTGCTTCCTTTCCGCCGTCCATGACCTTTCCGAAGAGGCTGGTAGGAGTGCCTGACAGTTCTTCGAACACTACGGGCACCTCCTGAAAATGGACTTCGTGTACTCCGTCGAGAGCTTTTCACCTCTCGTAGAGGTACTTCATGCAAAGGCGTTGAAATTTCTTTACATGGCGAAGGTCCAGATCTCGCTATGGGCTCAGGTGGTATATCACGTTTTGATGAACCTTTCAAACATACAATTAATAGCAGAGCAAGCAAAATTAAGATGATTGCACCGATTGCACATGTAATTCCAAGTAGAATGGTAACTGACGAATCACCTGAAGATCCGACCATCTGGTTTTGGTCGCCTTGTTGAATTCCTCCACTGATAAACTCGCCGGTATTGTTTGGATTAAATGGCGTTGTAGGCATAGCAGTTGTTGGAACTGGACGAGGTGCGTCAGCTGCTAATAGATACAAGTAAGCAACTGCAGTTCTCAGACTATCAATGCCATTGCCGGCCTTACAGCGAACCTCATACTGGAGGCCAATAGTACCTTGTACTTGGTTGATATATAATGTCCTTCCTCCATCTCTCAGCTGGAACAGATGGGGACGTTCCATCACAGGATAACCCTCAAAGTACCACACGTATGTGGTTGGTGGAGGAACTGCCGCTGCTACACAGAAAAAGGTAGCATACTGCCCAATTGGTACTCGTTGCACACGAGGTTTTACGGTCACGTTAATTGGAATATCAAATGGAACTACACTGCAGGTACGTGTTTCACTTCCTGGAACTGGCCATCGTTCAGTGCACGTGTATACAGCATGGTTATCTAATGCCCCAAGCACTTTGTGAAAAGATATGGAACGTCTTGATGTTGACAGAGATACTTGTGTTGGAATCCAAGACTTAGACCCATCTGACCATGTCAGATTTGTCGTTGCTGCTCCTGATAGTGATGTACATGTGAATTCTGCAAGACCACCTGGTTTGGGATGCGCGGGTACAAAAGAACACACAGGAGATCCTTGCGGAAGTCTGCGAGGTACCACCGTCAGTTTTCCAAAATGAGACATTGCTCGCCTATTAGCACTTCTACCGTATATCATACAACCATATTGACCATTATCCCAAGCAGTTGCCTGACGTATTGTAAACTGGTAATATCCTCTACCTGGGGTGTTAGTGATTGAAAATCGACTGCGTACATGGTAGTCGACGTATGAAGACAACAAATTATTATCCGAGAGAAAAGTCTGTTTGGTGTTATCCCCTGAAAGTCTTACCCAGTGTTGGTGCTCACCATTTACAAGCGCCGCATTTAGAAGCTGGCATCGGAAGGTAACAGATTGTCCTTCAAAGATGACCTTATCCAACGGATGTTCTTTCCATGCTAAAATTCCAAAAACAGTTCCGAAACATTGCAAGAAAACTACTAGAAACCAATACATTTTCTGGGTAGTTTGCATAGTTTCAGCTAGTTTACAGTCGCGTACGTATAGTTCAACGTAAACATGACAGAGCTTAGCACTGTGAAACCCAGTTGACATTTGGGAAACCTTGGCTTGGTTTGATCTGACAGCGCCAACAAGAGCTGACTCACACAGCCATCATTCATTACTAGGGGTTCCGGAGCCTTCCTTGAAGGATCCTGCTAGACTTAGTACAAGATCTCTTTCTGCATTTTTGATTGTTCTGGAGTTGATTGTCCGCACAATTACCTATTCCGGTCTCTGCACAACTGTTGGTTTAGCTTATCCATTTCTGTGTCTTAGTGTGCTTGCTTTACAGCTAACGCCATATTGGTAAATATGTAAATTAATAAATTGATCAACGAACTACAACAATATCAAACACATATTTATAAATACATCTTCAATATATTGTAATAAACATCTGCATTTATAGAATATTTGGAAAATAATGCATATTCAAACGATGAGCTAAATTTAGGAGTGAAAACAAAAATGACAAGTTATCTTTGAGGTATTAACGGTATTAGCGAGGTCATATTACTTTGGAAATCCTGATCTACCTTTTGACAATATCATCCGATCTATGATTTTCAAAGCGAATGGATGTGAAAGATATGTAACATTATAGGACAAGATCATTTCTCGTTGATGTGTCGTTTTTGAAGGCTGAAGGCCAGCAGGAAGCAGACGACACACTCGAAGGTAACTTAAGTTCGTTTGCTACTTTTTAAGGCGCCATGAACATCAATTATCAACATTACCATTAAAGGGGCATTTCGTGATCCCACCTCGTCCCCCTCGCCTTACCTGAAAAAGGTGATAATTGTTTATCTGAACCATCGGGCCAATTATAGTATGTTTTGCCCTAATCTTACGTGCAAAGATTGTATCTGTACTCCTGGAAGAAATTATTTTCACGTGGTCTATGAGGCACCGTGATACAGACCTTTTGATCAACATCAAAACACACACCGTCAGAATCCACTGAAAATTTTGGATATAGCCTTTTCTAGGATATCTAATGAACCCTAACAAAAAATGAGGTGCAGGATCACGAAATGGTACCTTTAAGAAATATAAAGAAGAAATACCACCTGGACATGATTAACCAAGTATTAATTAAAACATTACGACGCTTAAGTCCTATAAAATCGTTTAATTTCATCAAGACTCTGCATCGGTAAATTCAAAATTCAAATACTTAACAACAGGAAGACTCTTCAAACGTGACATGACTTTGAAGGGACATTAAAATAGGTTTTTATGAAACCTTAACACTAGAAAAAACTAACAATCGTAAGTAAACTTTTGTATCTGGTCATCTTAACGTTCTTATCATCTTTTATCTCATTAAAGCAATGTCCAGGGTTTCGTGTACATAGAAATCTCGATCATTTATTCAAAAAATTAAAAGACAAGCATTTAACCTGTGTATTATATGAAAGATAATTGTCGTAGAATTACTTGTGGGCTGTAAAAATTGTCCATGGTTTCGAATGGCAACAAACTAATTCAAATCAATGAACATTTGGCTGAAAATCCAAGATGGCGGCATAAGCTATTGTTTTCTTTCAGGTTTCTCACAAAAATAGTCATCAGAAGAAAATGAGGTGGAAGACATTTAAGTGATTATTAACCCTCGTCTACCTGAGCCATTTTTTTTGTAACAAACTCCCGGGGGGGGGGGGGACACCTCCTGTGATTTTCTTTACTGAACACCCCGAAATCCTGTAAAATTTTGGTACCAAAGGATAGCTTCGAGTTTGTGCTTCTTTCCTTCCATTGTTACCAAATAATGACAAGCATCCCCATTATTGACGTCACATGCGTTATGGTTGAGGAATGTACGAAAAGTACTGAAATAGGTGACAATTTGATATTTCGTTCGCAATTTTAGCGACCTCAAACACCTTATTATAACTCTAAAATGTGTCATTATTATGAAACTAGTTCATTTTAACACAAATAGAGTGGCAAAACCGCCGCAAGAAATCTGATTTTCCTAACCTTGTTGGCTGAAAAATGTGATTTTCACTGTTGGTCTATTGGAAATTGGGGGCAGTTTTCTGACATTCGAAACTTTATGACTTCATTTTAACGTAATGATGCTAAGGCATGTTGGTACTCATTTTGGTATCAATCGAGAGAGGAGGACCATAGCTATCAAAATCAGTGTCTTTGAGTTCCTGTTGTTTTTGTGTTAGCATGTTTGGTACTTCTCCGTCCCCTATCCACCCTTGGGATCAACCCCTTTCTTACCTTACCCCCGGTGGATGGTTGTTTTTTGGGATGAAAAGGAGCGGAAAATTTCAATTGGACAATTAACCTTAAATAATTTGGCACCAAAAAAGGGGGTTTTATCAAACCGGGGAAAAAACCTGAAAGGGGGGGGTCGATAACCACCCCCTTCGGTAGCCGAGGGTTAAAGATATGGGATAAGGATTATTTAAGACCTGCAAAATTAATTTTTTTTGTTTTCAAAATCCACAAAATATAGGACTATTGGTCAAAACTCCAAAATGGCGGATATGCAATAAATTGAGATCAGTCCGAACCCTGTGTGTTACCTAAAAATAGATAACAGAACATTACAAAGAATAAATAACATCTTTACTAACTGGCCTTTAATGCACTTTTGAAAAAAAAATGTATGGAGCGGACCCTTCCTTGAGTTAGGGGGAAATTGCTCCTAGGTTTAACAAGAAAAATGACGCTATCCCTCACTTTTTTTGCGGTGATCGTCAGATTTTCCCTATGGACGGTAGGGATATAGAAAAAGACATGGTTTAATTTTGTGGTATCTGTACACTGACTGGGGCCGAATATTTTTGAAACACTTGAGGCGTTTAGTTGGGAGGAAATAGTATGCTTTTTCCATTGTGAATTTCTTTCTTTAAAGTAACTCCAGGATTATTATTAACATCCTAATCTATTAATGTATTTTAAGTCCTAGATCGAAGTTAACAGATTATTTTATTCTCGGGTCAATGTTCCAGTTCAAGAAACTTTTGTCTGTTATGTTAGATTTATTATAAAATCATCGAGACATAATTGTTTGTCGTAAGAGATTCGGACCAGATGGTACTTTCCACTCAAGTAAATTACGCTCAATCAATCAAGGATGTAATTTCATGTCTTGAAAATTATCTGACCAGAGACCTGGAACAAATGACGGTCATACCCTCGGTAAGAACTTGAGAAAAGATTGACGAGTCCGTGCAAAGGTCATTAGAATGTACCAAGGGGAAAAGTGAACCCTATCGAGGCATGACATTCTGTAGAACTAGACATCATTCCTTGGTTGGGCGTTAGACAGGCAGATGGTGGAGGTTTACACATACCTCAACAATGTCACGGAATTCCATCGTTTTCACATTGGTTTTGTTCAATATCGATCGCGAAAAAAAATCATCAGTAATTCAAGACTAATAGGGTAATTTAAAATAGAACCATGACGATGTGACACCATGGATGACAGTTCAGTCAAGTTAAAGTCTTAAAAAGGAAGGGGAAGTGTAAAAGGGCAATCAGCAAGTGACGCATGACCACGCATTTTGTCCTTATAGAAAATCATATCTAATACTAGTACACTTTATGATGGTCGCTTCTAAACCCCCATACCCTGAACGAAACGTTGAAACCATCTAGAAAACAAGTCGAGGGAATAGGAAAGACAACCAAGACTAAAATGCAATATTTATATACTAACTTTTGACCAGGATAATTTCTTTTTCAAGTGAGTGATTGAAATAATATCTTAACACGTAAAGTGTATAAGAAGGGGGTGGGGCATGTGGACCCCTCTTTGAAAACCACTTGGCAGTTGGAATTTTTACCAAAATTTTTTTGTGTCTACAACATGGAGATCGGCAAAGAGAATGCACTTTTATATGTCCCCGAACAGCAAATACAGATGTTAGAAAGAGTTGACTAGTTTTATCCGCTTTCTCATCATTTGAATCATAGGCTTACATGAAAAACATATTACATCCACTTATCATAATCCCATGCTTTATTTTGGTTGGTCATGTTCTTGGAGATGAAAGACAATTTGATTTAACAAGTGCGTTTCTTTTCTCGGGCAATCGACAGGACTAAATATTTTTACGGCGTGGCAAATTTGGCTCAGATTATAAAAAAGACTTTTTTCTGTCTCTTTTCGTATAAGATTCTCGCTCTGGCGCTCGATCTTTCTGTCTTTCGTTCTCTCTAGTTCTATAGCTCGGTCTATCGCCCCCTCTTTATCTCCGAGATTCACACTCATTTTCTAACACTTTTCTGTCTGTCTGTTTTCCTTTTTTCTCTGTTTATGCTTAGTCTTCTCTTCCTCTCTGTCGGTCTGTTCGCCTGTAATCTTGTCTCTCTTGTCTCCTCTCTCTCTCTATCAATTAAGCTATGATATGCTTCCAATCGCAGCGAGCGAATTGGCGGTGCGCAGTGGCCGATTTTGACCCAGACAATGTACACGCATTCTCAGGATCAGAAATCGCATCGCTGCGACTGGGCAATATTAATTCATTGACGTGCAGTACATGTTCACCAAATCTAACGCTATTCCTACTTCGTATAATCGCTACTCACTTTTGTCAAATTACAAAAGTTACCATGCCGAGAACGCATTTAACTCGCTAGAGGCCGAGTTTTCCTTTCCTTCCCCGATTTATGCATTCAATGTTCGCAACTAATTTTACTACATTCAACAATAGCATCTGTCTTCCACCGTCCCCCCCCTGGTAAGATAACAATTTTACTGTGAATACCGATGTTTTATAGTGTCCCCCAACAATCATCGGGTGATGTAGTCATGTAGTACATTTGGCAGAAGGAAGAGAAGGGCGCAAAGTCATTTTCTTGTCCGTGTCATGTCCCAACCTCATAATACCAGGAAAAATATTCCATCAGGAGCCCTTAAATCGAAATGCGATGTGCGTATTTTTGTCATTCTTGTTTTTTGTATTTTTATAATGATTTAAACACAGAAGTGTCTCCACATCACGAAATGATAAGTTGAATCAATTGCAAACAATGTTTACTATACATAATTGTTTTATCAAACAGAAATATTATTTAGAATCAACTGAAATAAAATAAATATTTCTGATTCATCATTTGTCTTAAAAAAAACAACAACAACAATTTACTGAACCAAAAATGAAATGGCGGTAAAAAAGTGCTCCAAAATCAAAATGAGCGATGTCAACTTGAAAAAGCACTATTATTATTACTCTCTAAATTCAAACTAGTGAAAATACAAATTCACTCCCCCAAAGAGTAAAAAAAAACCAAAAAACCTCCTTGGTAAACCACTCGAATGAGTGTTTGTACTAAAGTGCTTGTTCCGATTTATTGTAATTGTGTTCTGTAACTTGATATGAGAGCCTGGCAAATGCACATACACCCCATCAATACCGTGGGAAACAACGTGCGGTTTTGATGTATACGCAATATGTATTTGCAAGCCCTATTCAAAAACTGTTACTAATATTGATGGTTACCACTAAAACGGCGGTTTTGTTTGTTTATATCTTGAGAATAAAATTGATTGAGGGCTCAGATTTCAGATGACATGAGAAAAATACGGCCTTTCGGCTGATTCAAAATCGATACTACTTCCGGGTAAATCAGGGGGTCCCAAAGCGATCGGAACACGGGGTCTGAAGCAGTGAAATGAAGTGATTTTCCTAATTTTCCTAAATAGGGGTAATATACGTGTTACACATCATATTGTACCCAAGTCAAAAGTTGTAAAATTCATGTCAATTTTTGCTCTGGTTTCCATGGTAACCACGTAAGGCATCTGATTTGCTAAACACTAGAACGAACGTAACTAAATTACTAAACAAGCTACTGGGACGAAACTTGGGTGCCATATGCAGGGGGTTTACTCAGTGAACCATGAAACCGATTTTTGATACCGTTGCCATGGCAACCGCCATCGTACCAATCACATAATTTCATGGCGTAATTTTAATTTGGAACACATTTTGAAAATCGGCCTTCATGGTTCACTACCCCTATATGTGGCTCAATACGTGTGCCAAATTTCATGTGCATATCATTTGCGTTCTCTAGTTACGTTCGTTTTCGTTTTGGTTGTTTGCGTTTTTAACGAACGAGTTATAGACCTCGAAACCAGGTGGGGGGTAGACACGATCTGCTAGATTTGGGCATTGGGGTTTCCAAACGGTACTTTGTGGAACTGCTACGGTGCATTTACTATTGTAGTCTCGCTCCAGGGACCATAAAAAAATCATCTCGTAAACCTTTGTTCAAAAGATCTTAGTAATATCATGAAAATTTCAGAAAAATAGTGACTTCAAATCCTTCGGGTTAGTGGATTAACCCGCTGCAAAATAGTGTAATTTCCAATAACGGTCATTTAGATTATAAATATTCTGACCAGGCCTATCTTTAGTCAAGTTGGTGTACCCGTTCGATATGGCGTAAGATCGCCCTTCCTAACTCGTTGAGTCTTTGAAACACCTAGCACCCGGAAGTTTGATGCCGTTTGAAATTGCTGGTTCGGGTAGTTTGCCATGTCCTACCCCCCTGCTCGAAACATTTAGACAAAATTGAGGGCGCTTTTGATGTTAAATATGGATTTCTTTTAAAAATTTCATTTTATATGAATTAGCATAATATTAATTAAGAATCATCGAAATCGGTGAATCCATTGTCCTGTAATTAATTTTTAAAATAATTTTCTTAAATATCGTGAGGGTGAAAAAACAATAAAATACATAAACATCACTTACCCAGTACTTTTAATTACTTTAAATTATGGACAAAATAAATATAACGGTATTTATTTACTTCGACTTAGGCAAAATAAATGTGTTAACCCTCGTCCTAACCTGAGCCCTTTTTTTGTACAAAACTCCCCGAAGGGAGGGGGTGGTTATAGTCCCCCGCGTCATCTATGAAAAATACTAGGTACACCTGGACAAATTGCTATAGAAGGTTTCTTGCTGTAACTAGGCAGTAAAAGAATCTCCCAAACAACATATCAAAAGGTCGAAAAAGGGAAGCCTGGCAAGACACGCTAATTTGCATTTATCTACGTTGGACGTATACGCCATATTTCGACAAAGGTATATTGTTCATAGATGCATGTTTATCCATTTGCTGTTTAGTATTTGAACGGGTTTTGTATGGCTATGCCTCATGGTTGTTTGCACTTGCTTGATATTTTAAAA
>JAMKCH010026445.1:0-22500 GCA_023653785.1 Ophioderma brevispina
CCTGTGTAATTATAGTCCGCGGGAGCCACAGTCAGGGCCCCATATAGACGACAACGGAATAAAGCGAAGAGTCAACTGAATCGAGTGCCCTATTCTGTATAGACTATGGGGTGTAGACCAAATAACCAGCTGTATAATAAGTTCTGTTGTCCCCATCAGGGGGCAAGGGTAAAACCAAGTGTAAATTCATAATAAATTATTAAAATCATATAACTGTCTGTTCCTGCACATAAACCTGGCACATTTTCTTGAAAATGAATAAAATGTCACCTCAATTTCTTTTTCCCAATATCAGTGACCAATGGATATGTATAAACTTCAGCAAACCATGAGCTAAAGATATTACAATGGGCCCGGTATGCGGAGCCATTGTTATAGCCAGGTATTATCACCTCCGCGATTCGGGTTGAGTAACAAAATACCCGTCCTCTTTCACAATAACTAACCAGTTCACATTATAATATAGGTCGTTGACACTAAGTTTTCTTCTGAAAACGCGGTAAATTGAATAGAAATGAAGTAATAACGGATTTTGGTTCTCCACAGAGTTGTTAGGTCAAAGCTTGCCCAGCAATATTCTTTAATGTTGTTTTTTGAATACATGATGAAAAAAATGGTCAAAGTTAATTGAACACGCACTATTGAAGCTCAAGATCGATTTATTTGTGAAAAAGATAAGTATTTTTGTGCTTACGTCAGGTTTCAGGTTTATTTCCATCTCATTGCACATATAGTAAATATAAATATTGTAACAAATATAAAATATGAACATGATATTTAATAGAACAAAAGACTGATTTAGATATAAATAATATTCAATATGCAAGAGATGTGGATGCCACTTAAAACGCAGGGCGTGTAATTAGTGGCACCCATGCGTAAGTTACACATAAACAACATAAGTATGAAACTTAGTTTGAAAAGGTATAAACATACAATCATAAATTATAAACACACGGGGAAAAATAAGGGTGCTGACCAAATTACAATTATTAGATTTGAAAAAAAAAGAATAGAGAAAAAAACAGTTAATAAATAATGAATAAGTATAAGTTACCCAAATCATAAGACAATTAATCAGTTGCAAGGTAAAAAACAATGAGCTGTTTTTTGAGAATTGCTTTAAAAATAGCTAAGGATGGGGACTGTTTAAGACGGTCATTCAATAAGTTCCATAAAAGGGCTCCTTGGATCCTAATGGTGTTTTCAACAAGTCTGGTGTTTGTCTGTCTAACGGACAAGTCCTTAGATGATCGAGTGTCATAGGGATGGATGTCTTGTCTGGTCAGGAAAAAATAATCATCTAAGATATTTGGAGGAAATAGGTCATGATGGTATTTATACATAAACTGGGCAGTCTGAAAGACGTAGATGTCATGAATTTTAAGCGTATTCATGAAGGAGAAAAGAGGGTCTGTATGGGCTAACCAAAGTGAATTAGTACATGATCGTATGATCTTTTTTTGCATTAAAAACAGAGAATGTAGATGGGAATTATTTTTATCTGCCCAGATAATGGCACAGTAGTTGATGTAAGGGAAGATAAGTGTATTATATAAGGTGGTCAGTGAATCAAGGGGCAGAAAGGGTTTAACTTTTCTGATGATACCGTTATATTTAGAAATTATTTTAGTAACATGTGAAGTGTGTGATTTCCAAGACATGTCAACATCAATTAAAACGCCTAAAAATTTAGTTGTGTTCACTTGTTCAAGTGGTTTATTGTCAATAATAATTTTAATATCATTTTGTGGCAAAGGGTTGTGTTTATTTCCGAATACCATAAAATTAGTTTTTTTAATGTTTAGAGAAAGTGTATTTATTTTAAACCAATTAGATATATGGGTTAACTCTTTATTTAAAGTTGATTCAAGTAATTTAGGTTCTTTGTTAGAATACAAAATATTAGTGTAATCTGCGAACATAATAAATTGAAGATTAGGAGAGCACTGAAGGAGGTCATTAATATAAAGTAGAAATAAAAGAGGTCCTAGAATTGAGCCTTGAGGTACGCCGCAAATGATCGAAGAAGTGGACGAGTGGTGTTGGTTATAATCAACAAATTGTTTTCGGTTATCAAGGTAATTTTCAATCCAAGTATTGGCAGTACCTCTTATACCATATTTTTTTTACTTTATTAATGAGAATTTTGTGATCAAGAGTATCGAAGGCTTTGCTGAGATCTAGAAAGATCCCAGCAGTGCAGAGTTTTTATCATAGAGTTTATTGATTGCCATGAAGGTGGAGTATTTATCATGAAAAAATACTCAGTCTAAATCGTAGAAATGATAACACCTGAAATAGTTTCAACTGCGGATTATAGAAATGGTCCTACACTCCCAGATGAAAACGGATCTGAAGTGTTTTTCCCCACCGCATACCGGTGTGGCAGGAGATATGTCCTCCGGGCTCACAGTCCGACTACAATGGTGAACAATTGACTCTTCACGCAACATTAGTTTCACGCTTTATTCCATTGTCGTCTATGGAGCCTGTACTATGAATACTGCCGGACTATATTTCCTTTTACAGCGGGCCAGTGATTTAACATATTTAGCTCCTGAAGTCTAGTGTATCCATTGGTAACTGGGGAAAATAAATTGAAGTTACATTATATTTATTTTCAAGAAAATGTGCCAGCTTTATTTGCTGGAACAGACGGCTATATGATTTTAATAATTTATTATGAATTTACAATTGGTTTTCCTCTAGCCCACAGATGGGGACAACAAAACAACAGCATAGAACGATACCCCCATAGTCCATTACCGTTGTAGCCGGACTGTGAGTACGGCGGACTATAGTGACTTGTACACCGGTCCCTACGCGCGATGTAATATGTTGATAGGATTCTTGTCACGAGAATGTACCCCAGGTTCGTCGTTACTTGATGGAAGAAAGGGAATAAGTTAAATGTTATAGTAATCGGATTCAAAGTTGTTTCGACGGTTGTGATTTTCGTCCAAATTGGAACAAATGGAGGAGTTTGCAGCATGCTTTTACATTATTGCATTATATCTAAAAACGTGGCAAAACAGATTGGTCTCAGAAGTTTCACCAAATAAGGTCAGATAGTAGAGACCTTTAGCAAGCCAAAATATAAATAGTTTCCTTATTTCTACAGGTTTCAGAACTCTTCTCAGGTTTTAACTTCATTCGGGGGGACAAACAGTATTTTGAAATCAAATTTGAAAAAAAGTCCTTCGAGGCAATCTCACAAGTTTCAAGGCAAGGTCGAGCCAATGATGTCAATGGTTGTTTTGCAAAAAATATTGGATTCCCTTGCCGTCAAGTCGCAAAAGACGGAGAAAGGTAATGCGCTGCTATGCACGTCCTCAAGAAATAAATGATTGACCAGTTGTCGCTGCTCACAATGCCTCAAGCAGTTCCATTCCTATAGCTTGCGTCAGCCGTACTTCATTAGCTTTCACTTGTATATAATAGCATGTTGTGGTTTTTGTGTGTTATTGAGACTTTATCGATGTAAATAATGGCTGTAAGATAAATAAAAGTACCAAAAGGGATTTAATATATCGACAAGCATTTGTGTATGAATGACGTTCTAGTTGTTACTGGTGCTTTTTCTGTCAATTCTATGTACACATTATCTTGGACAAAGTTACTAAAGGGATTTGAAGTTCATTTGTAGCTCTATACATTCTTTGTATGCGGCTACTAAATTACCAAGCATCAAAATCCATACCAATAGTATATTTTGAAATAAACTATAGCTTTTTGATGCTTACCGTTTGTTGTTTTAAAGCGGCACTGGCACATTTTCACAAAATATGAAATTTCTTCAATTTGCTCTCAAATGATAGTCTAGGCCATTGGAAGAACAGAGATATTTTACACATAAAAATATCATACCCCAAAAAGATAGGGACATTGCTATGAGGATAAAGACATCCAGGTAATTTGTAGGCCAACTTTTAAGTTTTCCATAACTTTAATCAACAAATGTGTATATTACATGAATATTTTTGACTCGTACTCACTGATATTAAAACCACAAAGCTTATAGACCGGTCAAGCAGTGTGCATAGCGTGGGAAACATGCATACGGCATGCGTGTTCTTGTGTTAAACGCCATTTTCGTCGTCTGTTGAATTAAACGTCGCCGGCGACGTTAAATTACAAATTCGTTCTGTTTACCCATGAGGAAGCTGATTTGGTCTTAATCATTTCGGGTGAGGGCTTTTGTATATAAAAGCTTTACAACCATGCAAAAATATCGATTTTGAAAAATCTTGAGGGCGCACTATTTTTCAAATGTGCCAGTGTCTCTTTAACATCACTTGAACATAATATGATTTTTAAACAAAATTGACATATTTTCCATTCATGAAAAACTTGTATCCAATATAGAGACATATCTCATCATGTATATTTATTAATCTCTCCCTGGAGATGGCCAGTGCACGATAGTGTGAAGAAACCCATGTGCGTTTGGCCGGATTCGAACCGGCGACCTTCGTATTACATGCACGACGCTCTTACCGACTACGCTATAAAGTAAGGGTTGGTAGAGTAGCGATAGATATCATCTATAGGTGTTAGGTTCGAAAAGTGTCCTTCGCTTTCCCAGCGGATAGCATCTGAACTGCATATTTACATATACGATTTATATAAATCGTATTTTAAGTGCTACGTATTGTACAACACAAATTGTCTATTAGCTATAGACCTATAAACGCGTATTCGAAACTAAGGTCATCGAAGATTTGGTTGACCTGAATCCGTGGTTACATAACATATGTCAATACTTTATTTACTTTATTTACTATTGAAAAGAAATGCCATCTGGCTTCCCCATATTGACATTAATTAAAAGAAGACAAAAGAGTTGCCTGCTATTATGCTAATAATAGTGCCACCTGTAAGAAAACACCCCAGTACAATTAACAACTATTGCCATAAGTATATTATGTAACTGGTTATAAAAGCTTGAACTTACAACAATACACTGTCCTTCAAACTAAAGCTACTATATGGGTCATATTTGGATATCGTGTATTGCCTGCAAATGAGAACGACTTTGATTGGTACTTCTTGGAAAACTGTTAGCTTAACCTTATGAAGTACCTCCTGGAGAATTTCAGACCAAATCGCAGTTGACAATCATCACATATTTGTGTTTTGTCAAAAATCAACAAACATCCTATTGATTTCGTGTACAAAACTTTAAGCTCATGGAGGCCACCTTGCCGACATCCGAATAAATTTTAATTTGGTGGAGGTTATTATTTTGACAAGTGGCACACTTTAAGACTAGTGACGAGAACATTGATTGACATAAGGTGAATCAGATGCATCCTATTGCTGGTAATATCTAATATACGGGGAGGCACTCCCATCTTGGAGGTGACGCGGATAAGGCTGTTAAGACCCCAATTTTCAGCACCGCTGTTACCCAAAGACCCCATATATTTTTAAAATGTCTTAAAGTATGATATTTGGAGACGAAATTCAAGTTAGATTTCATCTCCAAATATCATACTTTAAGAAATACGGCGTTACAAAACATCCAAGTTTTCAAAAGCCGAAAAGTACGGGTAAAAACTAGAATCAATGTAACTCATCTTAGGAACATGCTATCTCCGACTTTTTTGAACTGAAATACTCAGAATTTCGGCTGAAATCGACTCAATCTCATTGTTTTCGTCTCCACGTGCAAACAAACCACTGCGCATCGGGGATATACCTTTCTGCGCACAGGTCATGACTTGTTCAGCTGAGCGTGCCACGAAATCGTCAACAGAGGGCCGCTTTTGTCGGCGATGATCATCGGGATGAAAGATTACTCCCTGCCGAGAAGTGGCACTATCTTTTTGAAGTGTAAACTAAATTAAGGGGGGGGGGGGGTATGGGGTTCTGACTTTGGTAAAAAAAAAAAAAGCCATTAACGTACAAATGAGATAATGCAATAGCTTAATTGTGTACGATTGTAACTCTACAAAAATGCTTTTTATTCGATCGCAATCGGGAAATCGGTCCCGAAGATAGGCTGATAAAAGTGAAGGCAGTGGATGCGAAATTTGCCAAAAACGAATAGGTATCCTATACAAATTCTATCATGTGAAAAAATTTTAAAGGGGTTATATTTAATATATTTAAAAGATATGCATTTATACCGCCATTTAAAAGTCGAAGTTTTATATAAATACTCATATTATATTGTCCAAATTTAAATAATTACGGTACTGGGTAAGTAATTTTTATGTATTTATTGTTTTCCTCACCCTGCGATATGTAAGAAAACTTATTTGAAAAATTAATACAGGGACAATGGATGCACGATTTCGATGATTCTTTACAGTAATAATTATTGATAATTCAGGATAAAAATGAAAATTTAAAAACAAAATCCATATTTCATATCAAAAGCGCCCTCAATTGGATCTAAATGTTTCGAGGTCTAGAACTCTTTCGTTACTAATACACAAACAACCAACAAAACGGAAGGTAAACTAGAGACAACGCGAATGTATGCACATGACAAATTGGCACATATTGAGCACCTATAGGGCGAGTGAACCATGAAGCCCGATTTTCAACATTGTGTTCCAAATTCAATTACGCCATGGAAAGTTATGTGATTGGTCGGTTGCCGGTTGCCATGGCAAAAACGGTATCAAAATCCCGGTTTCATGGATCACTGCGATTTACCCCCTGCACATGCAACACAAGTTTCGTCCCAGTAGCTTAGTATTTAGTTACGTCCGTTCTAGTGTTTGGCCAATCAGAGACCTTACGTGGTTACAATGGCAACTCAG
Source organism: Ophioderma brevispina (assembly GCA_023653785.1). Taxonomy (NCBI): domain Eukaryota; kingdom Metazoa; phylum Echinodermata; class Ophiuroidea; order Amphilepidida; family Ophiodermatidae; genus Ophioderma; species Ophioderma brevispina. The sequence goes on from JAMKCH010026445.1 coordinate 6,777, forward strand.
AGCAAAAAATTGTCATGAATTTTAAAACTTTGTGACTGGGCTACAATATGATGTGGAACATGTATATACCACTATTTAGGGAAAAATTAAGAAAAAATCACTTAACAAGTTCACTGCTTCAGACCCCATACCCATCCCTTAAAGTAAGGAAGGCGTAAAAAATGTTGTTTGGCGTCAACCAGACCGACCCTAAAAAAACCTGCCTACTCAAAAGTTTTATGGCAAAATAATTCTGGCCGGACCGGACCCATTTTTATCCACAATTAAAAAAAAAAATTACCAACACAAGACTGAAAAATAACAAAACAGCACAAAAAGAACTACAAACAAGTTAAAATAAAAGATCTTGCTCTGTCATTGAAAAAAAGTTTAAATAGTAGCATCCGGTATATTTTAGAGTAAAAAAATTGAGACGATCTTTAAAAAAAAATTTTTTGGTAGTTTAAAAAAAACATCTGCATAGAGGTAGCAGAGAAGGAGGAAAGCCTTTCCAAATCTTTGACCGATGATCATCGCCGCCCTCGTAAAAACAGGTCGTAAAACTATTGTTTTGGACAATCAACAGAGATCGATATTGATGCTGAATGGCATGTGCATCAACTTGCTTCGATGTAGATAGTAAGCAGATAGCGACAGATATTGTAATATTGTTGCATTTGTATAAAGGCATGAAACTTGGCATAATGTTACAATTAAATACTCGGTATTGATTATTTTTAGACATGGAACAACGTCACCGTCAATCATCGTCAGGTTTAAAACAAAGATCATTTCAATTCACTGTGGTCATTTATTTAGAAAGTGAGATAGCATGTCCTAAAGATGATTTACATTGATTTAGTTGTAACTCGTACTTTTCGGCTTTTAAAAACTTGAATGTTTTGTTAGCGCAGTATTTCTTAAAGTATATATTTTTGGAGACAAAATCTAAGTTGAATTGGAAGAAAATGGCCGTATCATAAACAATGGCACCAAACTTCACCGTGTCCGAAGTTGCCCGTTTTCAATTTTGTCACGAAGTTGGCCACCATTTTGGTGGAAAATAAATGAGCCCCTTGGCGATATCCGATTTCCACTTCAGAGAAAATACATGTTTTAAGTGCTCTATAATGATACAGTGTACAACGTATTGTTAAAATGGACGTACCATCGCCATATTTACCACAGCATTGAAGTCCATCGATGCAATGTTGATGCACATGCATTCGGCATTAACTTTGATCGTCGTACGTTGTTATCTGCAATGTAGGCCTAATCAAAATCTATTTCATAGTATTCATGTTTTTAGGAACTATACAGATGAATAATTCAGTTATCAAATGGAAGCATTATTATTAAATCCGATTGTTCATTTGTGGAATTTTGGTGATTAAAAGGTGATATGGCGTGTGAGCATTTCAAACAAATTCACCGGAATGTATCCCAGTGAGGCTATGTCCCTGTAATTTCAATTGAACTGTCATGGTTTATGTTAATGTATTAAGATAAAGGATTAAGAGAACATTTCCAGCACAATATGCCCACTCCCATTTTTTAAAACCCAATTTGCCAATATATTAAATCCAAACCTGGAGGCGGCCCTTCTATGGCAAACTACGTATCTCCCAAAAAATCGGGCCCTTTTGAGATATTTACTTTAAAGTTGCCGTTTTGCATATTTCTTCTACATTAAAAATTAGATGATGAATATTATTTAATATATTTATCATATTAATTATTTCTGTATATTCTACAATTTTGAGGGTTAATGATTAAACCATTTCCGAATTACAACAAAATTTGTCAAGTTACGTAGTTTTGCCATAAGAAATGAGGAAAAAAGGCGTTATGCCAAAAATCAACATGCTATTTTCACTGTGAACAACAAAAAAATACTTGACCAAGAAATACATAGTCCTTGGTATTGTGTTGTTTGCAAACATTTTTAGCTTGATCTTATGCTCTTTTAGTTTGATCTGAGAATCTGTAGCCCCATTAATTTGTATAGCAAAAAGACCAAGCTCTCATTGATAGTTTTTATGGCAAAACTACGTATCTCTGAGTTTTAAGTAGTTTTGCCTGAAATGATAAGCACGATTTTGAGAGAAAATGACCACGTAAACTAAGAGCTACCGCAGTTTTGCCGGAAACCTCCCTTCAGAATGATAAAAAGCACTCGAGTTGGATGTGCTATCTCTGAAAGGAAGCATTTCTGGAATATAAGAATTTGTGGAAATGAAAGCAGCGCCCCAAATTGCCCAGAAATAATATATCTCAAAAAGTTCAAAATTTCGAGTTACGTAGTCTGCATAAAGGGCGCGGGGACAATAAGCCGTAAAAAGCCCATCTTAATGTAATAATATGCTTTGTATTTTCTGTTGTGCAATGACAGATATCGAGTATGCTGTATATGGGGGCGCTAGGACAGCAGAGGAGTTCAAAACTAGGTTTTGTTTCTTTTCTTTTGTTCAATAAACTACACGAAATGTCTCGGTTATAATATACAACAAAGCGCAAATTTATACAAAATTGTATACTCATAAAATATCGTGTCCCTTTAAATGAAGAAGACGTCTTTGATTAATCGCAATGTAGTCACAAATAGATCAATGAGAATGTTTATGATGTGTTAGAGTTATGCAACCTTAAATTCGCATGTTTTAATGTATTTTGACCTCTCAATTGCTCTTTGTGACCCTGACTAGGTGACACTGAACCCTGACCTTGCATGTGGTTCCAATACCATTGTTTGCCAAATTTAATTTTCTAACCATCGTCTGCCAATTGATGCTTTTATACAAAATGCACAATTTTTTAACCATTATCTGCTTAACTAACATGCAATTCTGTTGTGGTAAATAGGACCAACTTCGGGACCAAATTGGCAGAAACGGGCAATCCGTGTATTGTTTAGATACGGCATTTTTCTTTCTCTCTCCCAATTCAGTTGAATTTCGTCTCCAAATATATACTTATACGAATACGCGTTTCAAAACATCCAAGTTTTCTAAAACTAGAATCAATGTACTCATCTTAGGAACATGCATCTCCGAATTTTTTTGGACTGAAATACTCAGAATTTCGGCTGTAATCGACTCACTCTCTTTGTTTTCGTCCCACAGAACAAACCACTGCGCATCGGGATATACCTTTCTGCACAGTATATCTTGTTCAACTGAGTTCGTGCCAAGCTTCTGTCGGCGATGATGATGGAACATGAAAGAGTACTCCCTTCCGAGAAGTGGCCTTTGTTGGTCAATGCTTTTACAATAAGTTGCCAAGTGGTATAACTGGGATAATCGGCGTTGCGTATGCAATAGGAAAGAGCTTTCTCCTTCTCTCCTACCCCATGACTGACCGCCCGACCGACCCACCCTGATTTTTTTCTCCGTTACGCCAACAAACTATTTTTTTTAAGCCACAGTTCTGGAATTTCCATTGATCGAAATTTATCGCATTATAAGCTTTCTTATGAGTATCATTCTTAAAGCAACCTTTGGGTACTTGAGATATTTTGACATTTGCAGTGATTTAAAGGCTGACTCAGAGATTTCCTGGGGAGAGCGCCCTCAATTTTCAAACAAATTGTGTTTTTTGCATATACATAATGCTTGTCCATATAATAATCACTGTGTGAAATAACTAAGCTCAAATCGAAGTCTTTCATATAGAAAATCACAACTTTGTTTCAAAATTCCGGATCCGGAAATGTTGTTATACACGGTATCCTATACACTGTTATACTGTACATAAATGTGTACTGCATGAAAACGAAAAATCCGATTTATCTCTAACTTTGAAATTGAGCATTTTAGGTAAGTATCTTTAGTTCTAGTTGACTATTTTTAATAACTACACAAAAAATATATATTTCGAAATCTCTGAGTCAGCCTTTGAATTTCGGTCCAAAGTCGCGGGCTTCCCATGTACCTACACAATTAACAAATGTGTGATGACAATCTTCATGAATTGGATATATAATTTTGCGTTAATAGTATCCTAACGGCGTTGCGATATTTTATTGGGCTTGGCTGTTTGAACGTTTAAATTGAATTCATTTTTTAGAATAACCAGGAATGGAGTTTGATATTAATGTAATTAGAGATCACATGGTCTCCCGTACAAAATTTATATCCTAAATGTACCATACCGGCTTAATTTTAAATGGGAGTTTTTTTTTTTTTTTTTTTTCCATAGCTATCTATTGGTACCAAAATCAAAAGTATCAAGTGCTTAATAAGAGATTTCCAAAAGAGGATAATGTGATGCAAAAAAGGCTTGGTAACTCGAGGGATAACACACACATACATTTTTTTTCACTTAGCCCAAAGGATGAAATCAGCATCAAAATTCTTATGAAAGGTTACAGTATAATGAAGTTGGACATTAAACCATCTTACCTAATGTTATTGATTTTCTATGGAAAAAAATAAAACATTTTGGGTATCGATGGGTACTAATCATTCTGGGACACCCTGTACCTACACAATTAACAAATGTGTGATGACAATCTTCATGAATTGGATATATAATTTTGCGTTAATAGTATCCTAACGGCGTTGCGATATTTTATTGGGCTTGGCTGTTTGAACGTTTAAATTGAATTCATTTTTTAGAATAACCAGGAATGGAGTTTGATATTAATGTAATTAGAGATCACATGGTCTCCCGTACAAAATTTATATCCTAAATGTACCATACCGGCTTAATTTTAAATGGGAGCTGTGTTATCCATTTGGCAGCTGCAGCTGTCGCGCTACGTGACCTGATTTCACTGTTATGATTTGCCACTGTGCTGTATTTAGTACGCGGGGCTCAGTTGAGTTGTGAAAAATCGTGTTTAAAAAAAACAGCTTTCTCTGTATACTAGTAGGTGTGATATTCCGGATTGGAAAGATGTTGAGAGATGTTCTTCTTCGCAGAATTATTTAATGTCTGTCTGACAATTTTGGGAAGGGGGGGTTTGAACACTTATCGTACAGTTATGTGAAATTCGTAAGATAATATTTTATGTTAATAAACGGTTGTTTTGGTGTCTTCCCCCGGACTCCTTTCTTCAGTACTCGAGAGCTAATCTTGATGGCCTCAGGCAGGACCTAAACTCCATTGATTGGAAGATCTTCTCAGATAAATCTGTTGATGCTGCTTGGTGTATTTTTCGAGATAAATTCCTTGCTTGCATTAATAATTATATCCCGCAAAGAAGAGCTAAAAGGAAACCTAAAAAGCCTTGGATTACCCCTGGCACTATCAATATGGCTCGGGGGAAGCGTCGCTTGTATAAAGCATGTCGTAAATCTCCTAATAATGTAGCTAAATGGGAGAAATACAAGCATTGTAGAAACAAATTAAAGTCTCAGATCAGAAGGGATTATCACAACTATCTGAAGGATATTGTGGCTGATAATGACAGCAACGGTACTAAGTTTTGGTCCTTCGTTCGTGCCTTTAAGGCAAAACAAACAGCCGCATCTTTCAATGATGGTAATAGTTTCACTACTGATCCCTTAAAAATATCAAGTATTTTTAATACTTGTTTGCCTCAAATTTTAGTGAAATAGATTCATATCATAACAATCATGTAATTTGTAGTGCCACACAGGTCCTCAACTAGCATCTGTTAGTACCAGTGCTGATCAGATCTATGAGCTCATTAACCGTCTAAAGTCAGGTAAAGCACCGGGCCCAGATGGCATTACATCAACCATGTTGAAGCTCACAGCTGGTGAGATTGCTACACCTCTTACCATTCTTTTTAATTTATCACTTAGTGCTGGGCAAATACCTGATGACTGGAAGAGAGCCAATGTGATTCCTATTCACAAATCTGGTAACATTTCAAATGTCACTACCTACCGCCCCATTTCCTTGTGCTCAGTGGTGGGAAAGCTGTTAGAGAGGGTGGTTACAGATCAACTGGCAAGTTATCTCCACGATGTTGGCCTCATATCAGATCATTGATTGATTGATTGATTGATTTTATTTGGTTCCTCAACATATAACATATACAATTATAAGAAGAAAACAATATAATTAAAATCAGTAAAAATATTATAAATGTACAGATATTTAGTGATAAAAAACATACATAAATAATAATATGAGGCAAGTGTCAGTAAGTGAGAAAGAAGCATAATAAAATTGGGGAACCTGGATAACTCATGAAAGCCAATATTACAGGCTTATTTCCAATGGGGTCCATTTTCAGAGAGGCAAAATGACAAAATGGAGGCCAAAAAAGGGATATAAATCATAAACCTGATTGGGCAAAAAAGAGAAAAAAGGGGAGAAAAATTAAACTCAATGAAAGGGAAGACCCCATTGGAAACTAGCCATTTCAAATGTCCCTTATTGCACATTTAATTTAAAAAGTGTGAATACCTATGATGGTGTCAGGAAGCAAATTTCCAATCCCTTATTGCACTAAAGTTAAAAGTTGTGGAAGCAGAACTTTTAATTTTAGCCAAAAAATGTAAAAGACTTCCCCTATTGTGCGACTGATGGAATCCGGACCTTCACAAAATTTTATTTTTAAGTAGGGAGCACCATTTTTCATAAAAAAATGTGTGAACATGGCATATGTTGTAAAAAAGTGACCTATTCTTATATTTCAAAGAATTGAAGACTTGAAAGATCCTCTGACCAAAATGTGTGTAAGGGGCCCAACATTCAGAATGAAACGAATCATTTTGTTGTTGATTGTAATTATGTTTAAGATTTTTGTTTAGACCTGAATAACAGAAGACATGCGTAGTCAAAGTGACATTGAATAAGTGCTGAGCAAAGAATTTTTACGACTATTGGTTAGGCAGTGCCTTTGCGATACATAAATTTCTCTGGAATTAGCCTTTTTAATGATGTATTGGCCATAGCCTACCCGGACACAGATTGGTCCAATGGTGACACCCCGATATTTGACCGAATTTTTCCCTTTGATAGTCTGACCTAGACAGGCAACCTTAAATTATCAAACCTTTTTAATCTCTTTTTGAGCCAAATATGCATTCTGTTTTCCAAGATGTAATGACAATTTATGTCCCAAGCAAATTACTACTGATTCAAGAACTTTGCCAAATTATTTGAATGAGATCTGGGTTTTATGAGAAACAAGTATAGCACTGTCGTCAGCATATAATAGCAGCTTACATTCTGAAGTCAATACTTACAATCATGTCATTAATATAACAGAGAAAAAAATGGACCCAGGATACTGCCCCTTTGGCACCACCCGCCAAGAGATATTCATTGCACCGGAACATACATTAGAATACAAAACAATCGTTGTCTGGTAGAAGGTATGAGCGAAACCCTCAACGATTCAACTCCCATTGACACTTTAATTGTTCACATAAGATGAGGTGGTTTAACTGTGTCAAATGCTTTTGAAGGTCACGCAGACCATTGGGCCAGTGAATAAACCTCTAGAAGATTGAGTTTTTATATGGTCAATCAAAGTGAATGAGACATGGAGTCAGTTGAGTAGTTGCTCCTGAAGCCTGATGGTGTCATACAAAAATTATTGCTGTCAAAAAGTGTTCAAATTGAACATAAACAGCTTTTTCTAAAATGTTTGAATAGTGCCCCTCAAAATACTTACAGGTCTGTAGTACTTACATCAGTTTTTTAGCTTTCTTAAAAATAAGGAGTAATTTTTGCCATTTGAATCATTCGGAAAACAATGTTTGTGATGGATGTATTACAATATGGGTTATGGGGCTCTTCAGAATGGAAGCACCATCCCTCAAAAAACCTTGATGGATGTTTGTCAAGGGCCAGTAACTTTTGTTCGGTTGAGGTGAAGGAGTTCGTTTTCACCAAATTCCTCACTCACACAGTCTAATTTAAAGGTATGTGAAATATTTTGTCTTGGTAAAATTCTAAAACCCGCAGAATCTGTTGTGAACAATTTGCTTGGGGAAGGAAGTTTATTTACTAAAGCAGACGCTACACCAGAAGAAACGTTTGAAAGAATTAGCAATTTTTAAAGGATCATAACATGAAACCCCACCTATCTCCAAAACAATACTGCTGCCCTATGTACCATTGATTGATCCCAAATTCCTTAAGATGCTGACCAAAGTTTATTTGGATTGTTTTTGTTTCATCAATCTTGTTCAGATAGTATTCGGATTTTGCTCTACGAAACATCTCTTTGAATCTTATTTCTTAACTTAAGTACTCTTATACGCTGTATTTTTGATTGTCCTATTAAATGTATACCAGAAAAAAAGTGTCCCTTTTCTTTATATTATTTAAGATATCGCTGAGGATCCATGGTTCGGTTCTTTGTTTTAACCTTACATCTTTATATGTGCAATGGTATCAATAACTCAGTTGACCCAGATTCCGAAAATTTTTGACCAGGCAATCTTCATCTCAACATGGCTTTGTTCTGGGGGGTGGGGGGGGGGGGGTGGGGGGGGGGGGGGGGTGGGGGGGGGGGGGGGGGGGGGGGGGGGGGGGGGGGGGGGGGGGGGGGGGGGGGTGGGGGGTGGGGGGGGGGGCGGGGGGGGGAAAAAAAATAAGGGGGGGGGGGGGGTGGGGTGGGGGTGTGGGGGGTGGGGGGGGGGGGGGGGGGGGTTGGGGGGGGAGAAAAAAAATAAGAAGGGGGGGGGGGGGGGTGGGGGGGGGGGGGGGGGGTGGGGGGGGGGGGGGGGGGGGGGGTGGGGGGGTTGGGGGGGGGGTGGTGGGGGGGGGGGGGGGGGGGGGGGGGGGGGGGGGGGGGGGGGGTGGGGGGAGGGGTGGGTGGGGGGGGTAGGGGGGGGGTGGGGGGGGTGGGGGTGGGGGGGGGGGGTGGGGGGGGGGGGGGGGGGGGGGGGGGGCGTCTGTACCACTTCTCCTGTCATATGTCACACTGCACCAAATCTTGATGCAAGATTCACTCCTGATATTGATGTAATCTTCTTAGATTGGAGTAAAGCTTTGGACAAAGTCGGTCATTTCGATTCGTTTAACAACATACATAGTTATGGTATATGTGGGTCACTTGGCTTGGATGGTCTTCAAGTGCAATATACTTTTAGTTTAATTTCAAGATCATGGTTTGGTTGAATTGTTCGTGTTTTCCACTGATTTTGGTTCTTTTCTTCTTCTGTGTTGTTAAGTAGTTTTGGGTTAGCCACTTTTAGTGTCACATACCAGTTGGTCTATCCCCGCAGGCTACTTTGTCTGTCCCTTTATGTTTGTACCTATTGTGCAAATGCCTGCGGACTCTCCTGTAGCTATATGATGCTTCTGTATTCTTCTGAGTTGTTTATCTGATTCGTTGATCAATCAATACATAGTGCAATTTAATGTTTTCTCTTTTATGTGATGTTTGTATGTTTTTATGCTGCAAATAAAATGAACATTAAATGAACATGAAAGTAGGTTTGTTCATTTTACTTTGAGGTATAAATAATGTCAAAATGGTCCATTTGATAGTAAAGAAAATCTAACCATTTGTAATTTAGGAAGTGTTAGCAGTGTACTACTATAGTTGAGTGATGCCTTTAAATACGATAAAGGAATATTTGTTTGTAGGTACGGTATGCTTTGCTATGTCAATGAAAACGTTCCCGTAGGGGAATTGGGCAAAATTGATTGCTTGCTGTTTTGCATACAATAGGGACCAGATTGTCAAAAGGGGGAATATTACTACGGTGCCAAATTTGAAATCGCGTCAAATTGTGTTTTAATGTCCGTCTTAGGATGAGAAAAAGTATATATTGCCTAAGACAGCATTAGTGAAAGCGGTATAGCCCCCTATTGGTTCCAGGTTATCCTGGGGTAAAATTTACCCGATGCTCAGGTTTTGTTGAAACTGGTAACAAGTTGTTCGCTTTGTCTCTCAGTATATAATAATGTACGTATTTTACAGTGTGTGACATTGCTTGGCTAATTAATAGATAAATGTGCAAGCGGTCTAGCATGGTCTATGGAGGTCACCAAAACGTTCCTGGAGGTTGCAATGGTGATATCACAAATCTGTACTAACATTTCCCCACTTGAAGAAGGCCCTATTGAAACCCAAACAGCACAAAAACAAATTTAGCATGAAAATCCTACGGAATACACCACCATACCGGCACTATCATCTGAAAAAATGTGCTTTAAATCATTGAAAAATACAGAGCAATACAGACAAAAATGTGCAACTTTCAGCGACATGCTAAAATTCTACGTTTCTCACATTATTTCACAATTCGAGGGAAGAATCCTCGAAATTCACAGGATCGACATGGATTTTTCTGGTCTTTTCTAAGGTTCACCTTAAAACATTATACATGACCATTCTAAAAAATGGTTCTGTAAGAACCATGAAAGGTATGGGTTCTGATAAGTACAAAACACCTTTGCGGTTCTATGAAGAAACCATATTCAGCTTTGCAGAACCTTTAAGAACCGCTTAGAACCTTTGTGGTCGAGGAATGCTCACAATTACGAAGATTCCTAAACAAGAAGTGTAGTCATTAAAGTACTGACAGGGTTCTACTATAATCTGAGAGTGTTTTCAAAGAGCCTAAAGGGGTTATGTGAAATTCAATGGTTCCTTAAGAACAAAAAGATTCTTGGGAGCTCAAATAACCTTTCTAGATCATTTCGAGTGAGGGTTCAATGCAGAGAACGAAAGGACTCGGCGTCTAACCGTTATTTTTAGAGCGAACAGCGGTATAATACAAACAAATGAGGACACGCTGTCATTGCCGAAAAAGTTCAGCTTCGGTGATTTTCGGAGGTGATTATAAATAAACACATACGTGGTCGACCCCCCCCCTCCCCCTGTGTGGATCAATTGGCAAAATTTCTCAAAGTTTTACAGGCATAATAAGGAATCATTAAATTATTCATAAGAATCTCTATTGATATTATCCAAAACCACAGCCTTTAAAATACATGCAGGTAATTTGTACTTCCCTTTGGCTTTTGTAACCACCTGCTTTGTGATCAACTTCCATCGGCCTTCACCCGCTCCCAATAACCGTATGACACTGTAAATGCCCTTTATTATTATTGGATTATTGTGTATCATGTGACGGAGTCTCAATTTTAACAAACACGGTTTTTTCTTTTTTTGCATATACAGAATGCTTATCCACATACAAGTACTAGGCGAACCAGCTTAGGCTCAAACTCGATGTCTTTTTTTCACAATTTTGTATTAAATCAAGAATTTTGGAATTATACCAAAGTATCCTATCGATCAGTAAACTACACTTAAAAGGTGCTACATATTGGTTGTAAGGCTGAATGAAAAGAAATCAATCGCGGCTATACAGAATAAATCCATAATAGCAGGGGACTGTAGGGAAGAGTGTGCGGGCTTCCGGGTAAAAATGTGAATTTTTGTCCACAAGTACTTAGCCATTGATATACCATAAATGATGGAAGCACTTGCCACCCCCCTTAATGGACACCCAGCTTGGGTTCAAGGTTATACAGGGGTCAAAATTTGAAATGTTCGGTGTGTTGAAAAGTACACCATGATGTGGGTCTAGTTACAAGGATTCCAAAAAGGTATAGTTACACTATATATGGCTTATAGTTTCGGAGTTATGGGTAACAACTACAAAAATAGAGAAAAAGTCAATTGTGTGTAACATGCGGTCAAAAGGTTAAAAAGGTGCTTGATTCTCGGTTAATATGTGGTGCAAATTGTTCCCTAGCATAAAAGGATGACATAAGGAAAATTTGCCGTATCTGTTATGCTACGCACGGTAACACCCGCCACAGCTCAATAGAATCCAATAGCTGCCAATAGTTGTTGACTTTATTAGCCATTAGGTTAATAACCAAACACTAAGATAGTCCAAAGCCTAGTCCTATATTTCATTCTATGAGCTGAACCAACATGAACCACGTTTTACAATAATTGGAGCAACTTTTAATTTTTGACCACTCGAACAATTCCAAAATGGACTTTGTTCACCATTTTTACCGTTTTTACCCTTCATAATTCCAAACTATAAGCCACAGGTAGTATTAATCGATACCATTTTGGAATCCTTGTAAACCCAGACAAAACCCCGTGGGTGGCTTTCAACACAATCGGAACATTTTAAATTGTTTACCCCGGAAAATGAAACGCCACAAGCTGGGGACAATGAAAGGGTGTGGGAAGTGCTTCCATCAATTTTTTGATTATCAATGCAAAAGTATTGTGTACCAAAATTCGCAGGTTTTCCAGAATTTGCACACTTACTATAAGATCTGGACACTACAGTCCCCACTAATGCCATTCAAACTCTATCATGTATATGCAGCTTCTATGATTGAAGGAGTAAGTCAAACTGGCGTTGACACTTGACGACGCTGTTTTTTTTCTAGCGGTTGTGGAGTTGCCAGTTGGTTTTTCACCTGGGGATTTTAATCCAGGGCGAACCAGAAATTCATTAATTATAAATATTAATAACCCGCGTAATAGCGCGATCCAATCCAATGGATTATTCCTAAATTATAAGCGCGCGACGTCGCGGGTCATTGTAAGAGCACAATGGAACTTCTAACAATGACTCCTGCGTGTGACGTAGCGAGAAATGAAAAATTGATTGGGCCCCGAATGGATAGACATTGGCGAAATCATTGATTTCCAAAATCAAAATAACAAAATTTTATTCTTTTAAATTAATATATAAAATAGGAAAACAATATAATTAACAATATGTGACACTGTTTCAGTCACCTCCATTGCCCCAACAAACCTTAGTACTTCAAACAACTGAATAAAGTAATATGCAAGGGAAAAAAAAAAGATTTTCTAACAACGAATTAATTCCCACGATGCTAAGGGTAAACTTCACCATGCCCACATGCCGGTACCATGACCATTGTTATTGACATGGTATCCGCGGTGCACCGATTACAAACATTAAGTTCATGAAACAAATGGATGAGACGGACAACATTTACTAGCCCATCCTGTCATTTTTAGCGTCGAGGACTTAAATCGAAGAGCTCCGGAGGGCCTCTGGATCAAACCTGAACAAAAAAGTATGCCATGATACCGTATTCATACATGATCTGATGTATGGTCAACGCGGGCGGACATGTATAATGGACATTTAGACATGATGTGAGTATGCGGGTCATGATCTTGCCTATGATAGCCCAGGCAGTGGGTCTTTTTTCAAGAGTAAAACAAGACGACATGGGTACTTTTCCCTCCAAAAAGACAGAAAAAGTAAAATCAAGTGCTTGACACAATGAATGCCGTGTTTTGGCCCCGATGGTTTGCGATCGAATATGTACATGCCGGGTACATGAACAACGCAAACTTGCACCTGCAAGAGCTTCATGAATGTACTAGACAAAAGTCAAGTCACGTACGTGCAATGTTGGGGATTTCCCCATAGTTCCCCCTGGATTGGGGGGGGGGGGGGTGGGAGGGGAGGTGGTAAAAAATAAAAATAGGAAATTTGTTTTTTAAATATTTGACAAAGTTAAAATAAAATACTAAACTTTACAATTTTTAAAATAACCAAACAATAAACAGAAAACTAAGTAAAACAAAGAAATAAAAAAAATGAATCAAAACAATAAATATTTACAAAACAAATACACAAATAAAACAATGGATGTACAAATATTCAAACAAAAATAAATACAAATAACCAAATGCAAAATTCACAAAGGGAAAATGAAAATAAATATAAAAAATGTAAATAACAAAGTGGATAAATGAACAATTATATATAAAACACAAAAATAATTTGCATGACTAAACAAAAGTAAAATAATAAATAGACAAGATAATAAAAAAAAAATAAATAGTTAAATAGATGGGACAAATGAACAAATAAATTCATAAAAATGAATAAAATCAATAAATAAACAAAACAATACACAAATAAAACAAAATGAAGTACAAATATTAAAACAAAAATGTAATACAAAACCAATTGCAAATTCAAAATGGAAAAATAAATTAAAAAAATGTAATACTCAAAGTGCATAAAAATTAAATGAACAAAATATAAATACAAAAATGAAATAAAAATTGTAAATGGATAATAATTTAAATGAATAAACAAAATTAAATATAAATAGAAAAGATAATAAAAAGAAATAGCAAATAGTGACAAATGAAAAAATAAATTCATAAAAAATCAAATTAAAATGGATAAATGAAAGAATGTATTACAAATATTGTGAAAAGAAACGTAGACTACATAAGCCTAAGGAAATTTTCATTCGGTCTATACTAGTAAAAGGAACTTCTACCGTGATAGACGTTTTTAATTGGGCGTTCTCGCATCACGAGCGGTCCATAACGAAAACGTCATTCCGATTAAGGAATGCGTCTGATTTGCTCTGTATATTTACGGTTGCATTGCGAACTAGTCATTACAGTAATACCAGGCATGAGGCATGACTGAGACGGAGTGAAAAATATAAATCTGCATGTCTGACCCGCGATCTTCATAAAACCATGAAACAGTGCAACCATATGAAATGTTTGGCCGACTAAATCATGCGTAAAAACACAATGACTCTTGTTTTTGTAAACAAGGCCGGGAACTTTGAAATCCAACGACAGCAGTGGTTGGAGGTATACGCGGTATCACCAAAAGGCTATGGGAGGCGTGGGACAGCTCATCATTCATGTCAGACTATGCTAGGCCATGCATGATGACGGTGAGATCGATTACGTAGCTAGTTTTAGGATAACAGAGAAAAGTTGAGGTGAAACACTGGAAAAAATAGTCTTACCTACAATTCATGGTGTATTTGTATATTCTCCGACAAGCGGGACCAATACCATACCAGTTCGAAAAACAAAATAATTTCAGAGCGAAATCAAGAAACTCCCTATCACTGTCAAGTCAAGAGAAGACCCAGCCACGCTGGGAAATTGTGATGAGTGATGATAATAACGTCATAATGAGAACAAACATATGACAATCTTATTTCAAGGCAATCCAGATCCGTCAAGATTTACCCAGAGTGTTTAATATCGCCAGGTGTATTTTAATTTAATATCAACAGCCAAAAGTGTATCAAATTCAAGCTCTGAAAACAGCGAACATGGCGAAAAATATTCTCCCGATCTCAATTTCAGTTTTGACACTCGATATGCCCCGAACATGGATACAAAATGTTTCAATGGCACTTTCGATTGGTCAAAACCTTGTCCTGGGATGATGACGTTTTATTACTGGGATTCCTGGAGACTTTACTATTATATCGAGGGGAGACGGCTATCAAAAGAAATATTGACTTGGAGTTTAATGAGAGATTTATTTGATAGATATGAAAATACGGTTATTATGACAATAATAACTTTGCACCATATTTTTTGCGGTCATGGGTGAAATCTTTGTGTTGGTTTGGGCCTCGTATTTCCTCGGGAGCTGACGCTCCCTCAGAAAAATACCTCGGCCCAAAAACCAACACCAAAGATTTCACACAATGACCTCAAAAAAGATGGTGCGCAGTTATTATTGTCTGAATGAGCTAGTTGATTTGGTCCATGCCAAATTAAATTGAAAGTTATATTATTTTGAAAATTAACTTATTTTGGCGATTTCCACTAGGTTTTAATTGAAATATGTGTTAATTTACAGCTGGAGCAAATTAAAATCGGAAAACCTTCAAACCGTTTTTCTCGAACTATTATTTTGCAAATAATACGTCATTGGTTTTAAGTAAAATTTACTAAATCTCACGGGTTGAGGAACAAGAAAATACAAAGGAAGATTCCACAAACTCTTTTGAATGAATAAATTGCCAGAAATGTTGTAAATAATGAAGCCACATTTTATTATTA
>JAMKCH010026445.1:25000-46965 GCA_023653785.1 Ophioderma brevispina
TAAAGAAGATACATTCCAGTGGATATCCATTGTATGGATTAGACTGAGTCAAGCTCTTATAGATTATATTCCTGTAGTAGACTAAATCAAACTCTCATAATAAACTGATATCAAATAGTATGCAATTGCAATGATTTTCCTTCCTACAAGTAGGCACAGAATGGGTGAGGGTGGTAGTTGTTGTATGGCCAGAACTATTGCAACAGATCATAATGTTGACGTCGGATGATGTATTAGATTAACACGAGAGCACCGATTGGCGACGCCATGTGTATCTACCTTGATCAAGCATATATAGATGTGCAACAATTTATTAGTATATGATTATTATTACAAAGAGATCACTTGATGTTATTTGATGACCTTAAAGCGCTATACCTACAACGTTGGCTAGCGTTGGAAGCGAATCGGTTCAAGCATTAAACACAAAATTAGAGAGGTCCTTGTGGGAGTTCAAACATGATACGCTTCCAACGGGCCGTAGCCGGGGGGGTGCGGTTGGCAAATGGTGCACTTTATCATGCTTTGAAGTTGGCGCTTGTATAAAGCTGTTGTTTTAAGGTTGTGGTGCATGAATATGAATATATGAATAAGCACTGGTTAATACTATTGCATTACTACTACTATTGTCTTGGCGACGCTGATGTCCCGCCTCCTCCCCCCTCTCTTCAGATTTTGGAGGCGTCCGTAAAAAAAGTTTGGGGAAACCGGCGATCGCAGCGAGCCGGAAGAAAAATCGGTATATTAACAAATCTGTGCCCCCTCGCAATAGTACAGCTGTTAAGCAGATGGATTGTGCACTTTGTGATAAAATAGCCTAAAATGACAAAGTACACATGAAAAGATGTCATTTTCAGATGATATTGATGTAGTTTTGATCAATCTACTCCATCTGGTAATGTCTTCAGTTTCACTGATGCATTCATAAGAGGGCGCTTTTCAAAATGGCCGCCAAAATCCCAATAACTATTCAAGCCAGAGAAGTGGGCGCTGTGAGTGCAAATTCTATCGCTACACAGATTGTCCCAAATGGTAATTTTCACATCCAGACCATGACTTCTTATGGCATGGATGCATCAATCCCATCACAGTAGGGAGTTGGGAGTTTGATGTGTGCACACGCACTCTCTCCTGTGCTCCACATTTTGGTACAAATTTTCTATTTTATCATTGTCATCTTATCTTCAACTTCATATTGGTGGAAACTACCCTAGACCTACAACCTGTTTGAAGTGTAAGAAACGTTTTGCTTTTTAAACCTGGGATAAAGAAGCAGGAATTTCAGCTTGAGACTTTTGCATCTTCAAGTAAGTTATGGCCTCATATACTACACTATGTGAGTGGAACAAGGTCACACCTTCATTTCACAGTGTGCTGGATTTTATACCCATAGTATGCTACTGTGTAGGCCTACCAATCTTACCAAATATTCTTCGGTGATGTCGTTCCTGGATACAGTGCTATGAAATTATCTTGGTTCTAAAAGGGCAGACGATGAAACCCAGTGTGCTCCAAAGATAAAAGGTAAGGCTGCAGCAAAACCGAACAAAAGATACTATGATGTTGCCGATGGCAGAACCACTGGCATCTTCCAACATTGGACAGAAGCACAAACTAGTACGGACAAATATCCAGGATCATGTCATAAGGCCTTTGAGACACTATCAGAGGCACAGGACGTTTTAACTTCTAAAGAAGTTTTTGTTACTTCAGTTCATGATAAGTGCTGTGATACTACATCGGATATTATGTCTTCGGACTCTGTCTCCATGGACAACAATATGTTGAACTCTGAATTGGCATGTTCTATTGATACCAGTACCACCAATGATACAACAGCACAGGGTTCTAGTGATGGTAACACTACCCATGTAATTTATTTGGAAGATAACTGTAGTAATACATGTGATCCTGATAAAGGCATAAATGTATCTAATAATGTTACAGTTGGCATAATTAATGATGCTAATGATAATCAGAGACTTTACAGAGTGACAGCAACTCTACTACTGGTAATGTTTCTTCTTGCCGTGCTTGTGATAATGATGAGCATAACTATATGTTAAAATGTGCAGACTGTGCTTCTCGGATACACTTTGAATGCACTGGTTTACCTGCATACTATTTATCTATTTTGAAACACTCAAAAAGGGAATTTACTTGTTCTTTTTGTACCAAGCTGGATCAAGATATACAAATTCACTTGCAAGGACATTCTTTGTTAAGGCAAGCTAACCTTGTCTCCAGCTCAAGGAGTGTAGGCTTTACACAAACAGATGCTGTTTTCCGGCCGCGCGGCCATCTGTCACCAACTAGCATTGGCATTGCACAGACTGAACCTGTTATTGAGCCGTTGTCATCAACCAAGTCTCATCAGACAATAGGGTGCCAGATCTTCAGCCCTCCTACTGGTACGAGTAATGTTGATAGTTTTGATGGAGGACCTACATCAACGAACACTGGTAAATAACCATTTTGTGTGCTTTCAAGCAATTCGCAACTTAGAATCTACTCTTGTTACCAACTTTGTGATGTTGTGAAGGAAAACTATGAGCTTAAAGCTCAAATTCTCCAAAAAGAACTAGACTCTGCTACAAATGAGAATAAGCGATTAAGCAAAGAAAATGAATCTTTGACCAAGATAAACAAACACTTTCTACAGATTTCGAGCACTTGTCCCAAAAGAAAGCCAGCCCTGATTTTGACGAGAAACTGCATCAACTGCGCATTGATATGGAAAAGCAGTTTAAAGAACGTCCTTTAAAATGGGATGCAGAGAAGGCTAACTTGCTGTGTCAAATTACAGAGGTAAAACACAAAGAGTCTTCATTGTCGCAGAAGGAGAGGGAAGCAAATGACATCCTTCAAGAGAAAGATCGTATGATTGCATCTTTGAATGAGAAACTCTCTCAGGCCAAGAAGAGGTATACGAGGCTAAAAGGACACAAGCTGTTTTGGACACTTCAGATTTTGTCCCAGTTTCAAGGAAGTAACCTTAATTGAGCACTAAACAGCCAATTGCTTCACCTCAGTCGCCTCAATTTCGTCCACTCCAATCTAATCCAACTGGTGGTGGTAACCCGCCACCCCAAATTCAAGTTCTACAGCCTGTTGCTACCGCACATACAAGAAAGAACTTAGCCTTCGCATCTGTGGTTCGCAATGTGAGGAACCCAACCTCTGATACAGTTGCTCCACGTCCCCCCTCATCAATCTCACCGTAACCCTCCCACTTATATTCCTGATAATCAGAACTCTAGTGTTCGCGATAAACTTCAGTCTCGACTATCTCCGCGTCCTGCCAATAGAAGGCATCAATTTCGCCATGTGAATAAACCCTCTGTGCTGGTGATTGGAAATTCACACCCGATGTTAAAGTACTTAAAGCCTTTACAATTGATGAAGCAGCAGCCATACTTGAGCAGTTAACGTTTGTTCCCGACTGTGTTGTTATACATGAAATCACCAATGATATCAGAAATGGTCCAAACCCTGATAAGTGTGCCTCCTACTTTCAATCAGTTATTGATTATTTCTCAACCAAATACCCAAACACCAAATTTTTAGTTTCTTTAGGTATACCAGGGTTGGATGATCACTTCCTGAATAACTTGACAGAAATAGTCAATGCTCTGCTAAAAGGAAGCATTTCTAAAGGCAATCAGAATGTATCCTTCTGTGACCATAGTAATTTTACCAAGAACGGTATACCTTTTTCATATTTGCTTTCTTCAGATGGATACCATCTGTCCGAAGAGGGAACTCGTTTATTCTCAAACAAATTAAGATGCAAGATAGAACAGGTAATGCGTTTACAACATAATCGGCGGAGGGATAATTACTCTGGATAATCAATTTGGTAACTCATTGTTTTCCTGATTTTATGTACTCAAATTCATCACTTACTATTGGAGCGTGGAATATTGACGGCCTATTTTCCAGATTTGCTAATGTTCGTATTTCAAAATTAGATGTTCCCCCTGTTCAGAATATTTTAAGTAAGTTTGATATTTTTGGTTTAACAGAAACTCATCGCGGGTCTTCTGATATTATTTTAGCCCCAGCCCTTTTGGTGAAAAAGAAATATTCTGGCCAATATCGAGTGGTCGTTGACTATCGATTATTGAATCGATCTACAATAAAAGCTTGTCAGCCTCTTCCACGCATAGATGACTCAATAGATGCCCTCCAAGATAGTTGCTATTTTAGCACAATTGACCTGGCCCATGGTTTTTGGCAAGTGAAACTTGACTGTGATTAGTAAAGAACGTAGTGCATTTTCGACAAGCGATGGCTTGTACGAGTGAAATGTTATGCCAATGGGATTAAAAATTCCAGCAGCACATTCCAGAGGTTGGTCGAACTAGTCTTTGCAGGCATGCATTGGACCAAAGTTTGTCTTTACATCGATGACATTGTCATATTTGGAAGAAATTTTGAGAACAAATTGGCAAATTTGGCCGAGATCTTTGAGCGCCTAAGGCAGGCAGGTCTAAAAGCCAAACCAGAGAAATGTTTTGTCGTGAGGTCTCCTTTGTAGGTCACATAGTGTCAAAGGGTGGAGTTAGACCAGATACTATGAACATAGACAATGTATCAAATTGGCCAAGACCCACTAATGTTTCTTCTTTGCGTGGGTGGTTAGGATTAACAGGATTCTATAGAAGATATATAAAGAACTATGCTTAAATTGCGCAGTTATTGCTAGCCCTCACAAGGAAAGATGTCCCATTTCAATGGACAGAGGATCAAATTCTGCGCTAATCCCTGGTCAAACCACCAATTTTAGCCTATCCCAACTTTGATGCTCCATTCATTCTTTATGTAGATGCTTCTGCTCATGCTATCGGGGTCGGTTTTGGCTCAGAAAGATGAATACAACAAAGAAAGAGTCATCGCGTATGCCAGCCACAGCCTTACAAGACCTGAACGGCAATGGTCTACCTATGACCGCGAACTTTGGGAGATTGTTTTGATCAGACAGTTTAGACATTACTTATTAAATTCCCAGTTTCCAATTGTTACCAACCATAAGCCCTTAGTTGGTCTTCGTAGAATGCCCATTGATGTATATAGATCCTACTAGCCGCAGAGCATGCAGATGCAATGTCACGTAGAGGCGAGTTAGATCAAGCAGATCATTTGGTGCAAACTGTTCCGCAGATAACTCAGACTGTGGCAAATGTAGACAACTATTGTCAAAATAAACATGTAGTAAGTGAAGTAGTAAATGCATTAAGTGACAGAGCAATCAAACAAAATCCTAACTTGAAATATCCTGTAGATTCTAGCACATTTTGTCTTGCAAATGACTGTGACCGTCTTAGGGAAATGCAATCGGAAGATCCTCATATTAAGGAAGTTCTCTTGTGGATAAACAATGGCAATCCACCTTCCTATGCGCAGTTGCGATCAAGGGATCCAATTTTGAGAAAGTATAGACGCGTGTATAAGTATTTGGTAGTTAGAAATGGAATTCAATGAAAGCGATATCGGTTTAGAGGAAAACCATGTACACTGCAAGCCGTTGTTCCCACTTCTTTATTTCCTGAAGTGTTGCCTCAACTTCATGGTACGCACCCTTGATGTTCTGGTCATTTTGGTGTAGACAAAAACCATGCACAAAGCACTGCCATCATTTTATTGGCCGTACATGAAGCCAGCGTGATATATTTCGCTGGCTTCTGTTTCGGTATTGCGTGCTGCGTTGTAAATATAGCACAGGGGATAAAGATGGCAGCTTCCATGATTGTTGTACAGTCGTGACATTTGTCGGAATAATCTGGATTTTTTTTCGCAAGGAATACTCCAATGACCAGAACCGATCTGACTCACTTCTTATTTGGGATATTTCATTTATAAAATAGTTCCGATGATTTATGCCAATATATTCCTTCAGCCGTTTTGAATCTATGTATGGTACATTACATGTATTAAGTTTATTCATACGATGATTAGGTAATTGGTGACATTAAATGTGTACATTGCCATATAAAACAAAGTGAATAAACTGGTTTAAATCTTTATTTCTTCACGTTTTCCCTTTATTGTTTTTTTTTTCAAAATTGTTTGCCTGAAATATAATTTTTTACAACCACGTGGTAACGTAAATACAACGTTTGTATGATGCCATAGCTACAACGTGAAAATTTGGTCAGAGGATTGTAATAACGTTTTAATTCGTAATATTGTTTAAGCAAGCAAGTCAAAACCAACAATAACGTTGAAGCTGAGATTTTACGCCGTTATTTTACGTTCTCTGCAATAGTTTCGTATTTTTACGGCTCCAGTTATTTTACGTTCTGCATGTAGTGATCGAGTCCCAGCTGCCAGTCAAATGCCTGTTTTTTACAAGTTTATTTTTAACAGTGTAGAAGACCCAAATTAGATATATTTAACACAAAACTTGCAGTTTTAGGGAATCCCGTATTTGCAAAATACGTCTTTTTCTCATAGACTTTGTACATAAACGGGTTAGCAACGTCCACGATGAAATTGTTTGTTTTCAGCACATAAAGGTTAATTATTTTTAATGTTACTAATAATTGTTTACTTATATGTATGTGTGAACATATATCACCAAAAATGCTTAGTTCTTTGATTTTAAAAATATTCTCAGCTGACTTCTGTTAATGCCCAAGGTGGGGGCGGTTCCATAGGACCCTCACTAATTAACTCATCTACAAAAAGGCTCGGAAGATCATTGGCCAGATCCATGGAAAATTTCCATCTTGCTCCTAAAAGTATTCGTCGCACTCTGTACATTTCCTTGGTTGGTCCCATATTAGAATACAGCAGCACAGCCTGGCATCCACTTAGCAAGACCCTAAACAATCGTCTGTTCACAGATTTGCATGTCGGACCATTTTGCAGTCTTGGAATCTTGCATGATGACCTCCTTTTCCAAACTACCCTGCCGTCTCTTGAGGCTCGGCGTGACTTATTTGCCGTCTGGCATGTCTTTTCAAATTCCTGGCGGGTCCTTTCCTCTGCTCTCAATGTTTGTGTACCCGGGGGGGGGGGGGTTCTTCAATTTGGTTTGGGAAGGGACCTGCATCCAGGACCCGAACCCGAACTTATACCTCTCCCTTCTTGCAATATAATGACCCATATTTATACCAGAATTTCCTTTCGTAACAGCAGAACTGCCAAATCAAATACCCCGGGCAAATACCCAGCGTGTCTTTGCTTCGCGACTTGGTGTGCAATGTTGAAGGCCACGACTAAAGTAACATGAAACCAGCGGCAGACGTAAACAAACCGAGATTACGATAATTATGATGACTAAAAAAGTTTGCAAATCAATACGATGTCGAATTCTGCGTAGAGCTGACTACGTTCACGGACTATCACCATCGCGGATGAGTACCCAAAATTATACCAACAACATCAAATCAACACCGATAATTATACAATTATTGTGTGAAAACAAAGGGGTCATAATTATACCAGTGCGAAAAAAGGGGGTTATAGTTATACCAGACGGCTGATTTTGCGACCTGCAGCGGCACGTCTCTGTATAGGCGTTTGTACTAAGACCCCTCCCCCCCGGGGTTGTTACTCCTCATTCTCATGTCAAATCCAGATGTAATCATTCTTGTGCCCTCTATCCCCCTTTCAGTCGCCTCACTCTTGGCAGAGAAGTTTCTTCCACCATGGGCCCAAGTTGTGGAATGATCTGCCTGAACATGCTCTGACTTGTGCCTCCTGCTTTCAAGGCAGCTTGTCAAGGCACTCCAGGTTTAAGTGTTTTATCATTCCTCTTTTGTTGTGGTCTTTTCATATATTTTTTTCTTCATGTTGGTTCCCTTTAATGTGTGTTTAGTTTGGGTGTTATAAGGCTTCCTTTTAATTTAATGATCCTCTCGATCGGCTGGATAAAAGAAATTTAGCGTGAACATTAAATGTCAAAATGCGTAATTTAAGACGTGTTTTGTAATATGTATTTCAAATGAACCCTAGCAGTGCATATCACGCACACGAGTTATTCGCAGAGAAAGGCCAATGTTCGTCAAATTTTCAATCAGCGATCCTAAAAATTAACCTTTCCGCCGGCATTTTAGGAAGACACTGATAGATTCAATTATATCCAACTTCATTGTTAATTACAACGATACTTAATACGCTAATAGCCTAGGGTTAATAGCTATATACAATAAAACAATATACAATTAATAAGGGTAAGGCGAACAAATCAAGAAAATGCCTCTAAGCACTCAAATACAAAGGAATTTATCTAGACAGAGTGATACACAACGATCAGAAAGTATTTAAAGGAGAAAGAAACTATCAACTATATATACAATTACTTGGCATCTTTGGATGTGTGATGTTTTACAACAGCTGCTATAATGTTGATAGCAATGTCGAAAACTCATCCTAATATTTGGATTAGATGCTCCTGTACCGGGAGCCACATTGCAAACTGGATATCTCGCTCGCGTATGGCCTCCTCCAAAATGTATATACATTTATTCCGTTATCAGTCTATGGAGCCCCCGGGCTTCCGGTCCCGTCGGACTATATCTGCTTTCACACCGGTCCCCTCTTTAAAGGGTCTCGAGTGCCGTTCCAAATTGTGTAAACACGTAATTTCACTAGACGCATTAACATCAATGTTGTAAACATTTTAGGGCCTGGTATCTTGAAATCGGGTCGGCGTGACTGTTACACACCTGGGCCATTGTATCTGTTAGAGTTTTAAATACTTATCTGGGCCATGCATCGATTCGCGGCAACCAAAAGAAGTGTCTAGGGTGTTAACGTCCTCAATACGGAATAATCGCAATCTCATCATAGTGCCGGCAGTTCACACACAATAGAAACGTTTTTAACACAATTTGGCACTCGCCAGGTGTTACGACCAATGACTAAATATCTAGCTGCTAGCGGCCGATGTTATTTTGGCAAATTTGTTGTGGGGAAGAATTACCCGACATGTACTGTCGAAATTCCATCCAAGACAACCGCTCTCACGGTTGCGTAAAACACAGCAATCAGCTAACATAACACAACACGTTCTTTCATACTGGTGTAAGCGACTGACTCTTTACGTTCCAAAAGCCCATGCAAACCACTATTGTCCATCAAGGAGGGGGCGGAGCGTGTGTTTCTGACCAACCGCCGGCAAACTACATATCGAAGAAGCGAAATGGACGGAGCATCATGATCATCATCCACACCACTACCGGATCAAATCAGGGATCTATAAATGTAGGGAGAGGAAACTCGGGACAGCTAATTGAAGCCACCTTTTTGCGCGTATTTTTGCGCCGTCCTAGTTGCAGCGTCTATTGCGATGGGATATCCAGGATGCTCTGTTCAGCCCTTTTATGTAATTGGGCGGTCTTATGGAGGCCAGAATTTTAGTGCGGTATGTGTGAATCAATGTCCTGTGCCGAGTCATAAGCTGGTTTTTCGCCGTAAACAAACATGGAATTTCACTGATAAACTGTAATTTTTGGACGGGACGTACACAAATCGAGACATCACTTCCGATTGTTCCTCACAAGAAAACATCCTGCAAAACTGAATTAGCAGTCCGACTTGTTCCTTGACAATGAGCAGTGTGAGTTTTGGACATGCCATGCCTGGGGGCTGTGCTAGCGCCCGGATAGCGCTTAGCTAGGCTAGCCTCACTTGAACTTGCCATTCGATAGGCGACCCTACGCCGAGCGAAAATCTTGACTTGTTTGTATTGCATACTTGTGTTGAATGTTCTTGGTCATGGTCGGTTGGATGTCAAGTAAGATATTTATGTAAGTATAACCCTAAAGTATGTTTGTGAGCCATACTGTTCGATGTACTGACCTTACTGGTGAAGTGTCCACAACTCAACTTTCACAAGAAGAAAACCTATTTTTTTCTCATTTATAGCCTACAACATAGTGTTTTCATAAATACTTTGGTGGGGGTTTGGAAAAGATGGAGCTTCAGACATCAACATTATTTGATCCCCCATTGTAGGTTTAAAAATGCTATGTCACTTATGATCCCCTTTTGTTTTAAAAAAGTTTTTGATCCCCAAAAGCAGCACTTGCAGAGGCATGTACCAATACCCTATAGAAGTGTATAGGGGGTTGACCAGGGCCGGGGTGGGTCCAGCCTATTCAGAGGAAGGGGCACTGACCAGGTAAAAAGTGATGCCGTCCTGGCGACAAGCAAGTGGTCAGGGCTGGGTGTGGTCTTCTTCTCACCCAAATGCAGACCCTGTGCAATATTCCGCTTTGTAAAGTCTATAGATTTCTTATTTGATAGACCATTTTAAATTTTTGTAAGTAGTTCACAAGACTATCAGTTTGGGTAATGCCTTTCAAAATCAAAATGTTAGGTTATGTTCCGTGACGTGTCAGGTTATTTTGTTAAATTAATCATTTGTACATAATGTACATTGATATTTCAATTTCTGTAACTCTGGGCAATTTTTAAACACAAAATTGTTGGGAGGGGAAAATTTACAAACAAATTTTCCTCAAATCCTTCATATTTTCACTATTTGTTATATGGAATTGCGCACACGTATCCCTGATTTACAAGTTTAAAAAATACAAGTGCGAATTGTTTTTTTTTATTCTCTCCCATTATCGCTGCTAATCCCTTTAATTATTGGTTAGTTGTTAGAGTATTCATAAAGTTAATCCGTCCTAATTAGTGAAACCCCAAGCAAGCTCTTATCAGCTTTCGGGATCCTTTTCATGTTCCTCAGCAATGTTTAGGGGTAAATACCCAGGAGCCGCATTAGTCCTCTGAGCATGACTTTCCTCATAGTACAATAATGCATCTCTTAATCAACATATACTGTTATGTTAAACAGGGGTTGGTCATGTGGGGGGTGAAGTAGTTTCCAAGGTGGGGAGAGTTTGTGACTAACCCGGATACCCATCAGTACTGGTCTTTTTTCACTAAATGCCCAGGAGTCATTTTATCAGCCAGCAATACGACCTAGGGCTGTAAAAATATAAATTTCAGAGCAAGATGGCAACACTTTCCCTTCAAAAAAGAAAAAATTTTATTGATTTTTTAGTTTTTTTCTTTTTTCCACTTCTTTCTTTTTGTAATTTGTTTTTGGGTAACTCTGCCGAAGTGTTCTGGTTGGAATAGTGTCTTTTCTGTAAAACATCTACAGAGGGTAAAGTGCCCAGGCAGCATTAGTTGGCAGAGTATAAATGCCCGGTTTTCATCGCCAGTGGCGTACTGAACCAGCGGGGGGGCCAATTTGGCCCCCCCGTCTGGCTACGAAAAAGTGTACGATATGGACCCAAAAATATGCATTTTTCATCCCCCTTTTTCTTGGAAATTTGCAACCAATTTCAGTCTCAATTTGGGCAAAATTAAAGTAAATTTTGTCAATTTTTGCGCACATACGTGCGCATTTTGTCAAATTCGACCAATTCGGCGGGACGATTTATGAATTTTTGCCCCCTCTGGCGACACTTGTAAATTTATGCCCTTCTGGAGTGACTGCCTCGGTACGGCCACTGCATTCGGCGATTGTGATTAATTGCCTGTTGGGCATTTAGTCCACAGATTTGCTTGTGGTTCCGGGTAAATTAGCAGAACCTTATTTTAATTTGCAACACTTTCATTTCACTACTTTGAGCTGTCATAAAGGCAGCTTTAAAAGGCAACTTACAGTTATTTAATTATAAGAGTAAGGGTAGGCATGTAGGGTGGAAACCCCTGCTGCTGTCCCAATCCGTGTTGGATCCCTGGGCATCATTGGACATGTAGCAGTGTCTAAACCTACAAAAAAAAAATATTTACCCAGGCTAAATCAAAAACTTTTGGTTAGGCCCAAAAAAAATTGTTGTATTGGGAGTACCCCACCCTACCTAATTTTGAAATCAAAGCCCGTACAAAAGTTATACCTACCCTATTTTTTTTATTGATTTGAAAAAAAAAAATATTTTCAAGTTGTTTTTACCCGATTTTTAACTGATTTTCTCTCTCAATGATTTCTTGAGTTTTTTTTGTGTGTTCTGTGTACTTTGGCAACTTCTCTGTAGATCTTCAATAATACGAAGAGTCCAATATATCATATAATAACATTACATAGACTATGTGTGAGATTTTGAATGTAGTAAATGCATTATGTAAAAAAAATCTTCCCGCCCTACCCTATTTTCACTGGCCCTTAAATCCAATACCATCTTTTTTTTGGCCTTAGTCTTTCAATGAATATAAATTTTAAAACATGGTTCAGTTTGATTTAGTGTTCCTTTAAAAAGGAATGACATGTCATGCCCAATCAAAAAGGAGACCACTGGCCCTACATAAGAAATGTACATACTGGTAACTGGTGGCTTTTATGATTTAGTGAACGTTCCTTGGTCTACAGGGAGTGTGGCTGGGAAATTTCCAGATGACACAGCAATTCAAACTTTCCACCTATTGCTAGATGTAAATTCACATACCTCCCCATTAACCTCATTGAATGTTACATAGCCCAACCTACTTGTAAAACCGAGAGCAAGCCCACCACAATTTAGTGGGTGGTTACTTGGGTGCACACGTGCAGATGCAAACCATATTGATTTAACAAATCACAACGTTACCCTGCAAAATTACGAGTAAGCCAAAAACTATTCAGAGCTCGCATCTACTTGGGTGGCACACATGCACAAATGCATGTAACTTTTCTTGTGCATGTAAAGTTTCTGTACTACATGCACAGTTGTTGCATGTAAATTTTATCAATATTTCATTTTCCATTACATCATATCATTTTTAGACAAACAAACTACATGTAGTAGAAAAAACTAAAGAAATAAACTGAAACCGTTATAACATCTGTATTTTCGCTTCTGTATTATTACCACAGGGATCACAAGCTTTTCTTTGAAAGTCATCCTATGACTGTGTGACCCATCATGCCTCAAAACGTATACCAGTATCAGATTTGGGAAACACTTTGTAAGAGCTTATAGGTTTCCATGTGGCATGTGTGAACATATGATTGTGCATGCCTCATGGCCATTTGATTTTGCATTTAGATGTGTTTTCCGTGTGGGCATTGCATGCACAAAATGCATGTATAGGGTTTTATTTTGTAATTCGAGGTCTGAAACTATTACTGACCTCTAATTAGTACATATTGGGTCCTACCTGTTATCAACTTATGTATTCTATTTATTTATTTCTAAGAGTCAAGCCAAATTTTGGTATCCGAAGGGGAAAAAGCGACACTTATTACAGCATCAGTATACCATGGCCTACAACAAAATGCACGATAGCATTTCTAAAATGGTAGCTATATAGCCAGGGGGTAACCAGGTTTACACGGGTGAAAATTTTTAAAATGCCTCATCATGTTGAAAAGTATCCCACTTATGTTGTCTGATCATAAGGATGCCAAAAGGTATAGTTTGTACTAACTACAAGCCTAACGTTTGGAGTTATAGTGCTAAAATCTAAAAACAGCAAACATCAAAAGGGTCATTTTTCAGTTTTTAGCAGGTTCAATTTCAAATTGCTCTGATTTGGATAAAATATGGTGCATATTCATTGGTTAGCTCATTGATTAAATAAGGAAATAGTTTTGACAGTCTAAAATGCTTAGTTATCAATGTAAGGTGGAAATAAAGGTATACGCCCATTGTATTCAATGGGCTTGACATTGTTCCCCTTCCTTGGGTACTAACGGCATTTGGAGACCTCAAACCTATTCCTTTTTGAATCCTATGACCTCCACCAAAATTTTGCACCATTTTGCATTCGAATCGTTGTAACTTTAAATGTTGACCCTGTACACCTGAAATTTAAACCTTTGACCTGTTTTTGCTGTTTTTAACCTTAACTCTCCAAACTTTGGTGGTGGGTTGTAGATATACAACTATATCTTTTTGGAATCCGTATGGTGGACAATTATGTGGCATACTTTTCAACACTGACGGGATCATTTTAAAAATTGTGACCCCTGTGTAATCCTTAATTGTCCCCTACCTGGTTCTAGCCATGTTTGAAAAAGTGGGGATTTTGGGAAGCTCCTTCCACGGAAAGAAGTTGGCATTTGAGGGACTTGGCCATTTGGAGAAATTTATACATACTATATAGTGGAAATCTTGAGAAATGAGATATCTGCCCGGGAATTTACATTTTTCAAACCCTGGTTAAGCTACCATTCCAGACTGCTATCATGCCTTTTTTACGTGTCTAAGATATGTCCGAGGCGAATAATAAGTATCGTTTGTGGTCCCTTTCAGGCTACCAATTTGGCTTAAATTTTCTTGAGGGCTTAAGGACTATTAGTATTTTACAAAGAACGAGGACATTTCCAGAAAAGTAACACCCCCATTTTTTTAAACCAGCTTTTTTTTTTATTTCTTTAGAATGGGTCTCTATTTAGTATATCAGACCCGAGAACTGGTGACTAATACAAACTTGTCCGTCATGTACTAACCATAATAACGTTTTTACCAATAAACCTTCGAATGTTCTCAGTAAAAGTTCTAACAAAAACCACCAATAAAGTGACAATTAAGAGAAATTTGTATCTTCAAAAATCTCCTCCAGTTACCAAACCCTTTAACTACAGATTCATTGTTTCATCATGCTGATACAGTGTCAGTTATTGAATTAACACCAACTCCTGCTCTTCTTAAACAAAATTGGCATAACTCTGAGATAGGATCAAAAATTACAAATTTAACACAACTAACTCCTCTATTTTTCCTATGTGGGTCCAAACTCCAGTTCACTGGGTTTATCTGTTTTAGCCTAGGCTAGGCTAGCCTAGCCTGGGAAGCTTGGGCTAACCACTGAAGTGCGGGTCAAGTAAAGCAGGACTTCAGCTTCCACGTAAGGCCCATACTGTATTAGAAAATTATAAAGAGTGGAAATGTCATGGTTTTATAGTGGAAGTGGATTGATGGAGTTTTCGATGGGCGAGAATCTATCCATGACCACTGAACATGCATGGCGGACTGTAGTAAACGTGTAAAAATCATGGTCCAGTCATGGGAAAGGGGACAAATTAAACCTACAGGTCTGGCAGGACCCGGGGATGTCAGAAGGTATCTACTGCTAGAATGTTACAGCTAACTGTCTAATTGTTCCCCCACTGACTTTACTTTTTCCCAAATACTAAAAAAACAGTCATTAAATCATGTTTTCGGCATGGTTTACCAATCTTGTAAACACAAGCCGTCGTCTGCGTGCCAAGTACGAGAAATTAGTACAGGGAACTTTACGCGGACGTCGTTTTTTTACATTGGTGGTCGGCACGACTAAAGGCATCATGCATTGAAAAGGCCGTAGCCATCAAGCACTGGACTTGCGCCGCATGCTTGCGTCGGAAGTCATTACACTAATACAAATAACCTAAGGCCACAGTATTTATCATGCACCTACTTTTACTTGTTAATTTATCTCCTGCAAATTCTGTTTCTCTTCTTTCTTTTCTTCGATGACAATAAAATTAAGTCTGTATTTTTGGAGATATTCGTGTGGATTCGCGCTACACGATTTGACTTATGTAATGTTTGTTATACTGAATGAGGGTGATTCGTAAATGTGATATGCAAAAGATTGATAAGGATTCCGTCGACATGCCCGAAATTTTCAAGTATGAACTCTCCGTTGTACTAGTAGAAATAGAACTTGTTCAAAAGCACACTGAATTGTAGCGTTTATGGTCCCGAAACTACCGGATTGTATGTTTTTGTTTGACGAAGGTATTTTTCTGTTGTTATAAAATCACTAACCCACATTACATCGTTGTGGTGTTAAATACATACGATGAAATATTTGGAATGAGCTCATAATGTGTTTTGAAAAACAACGGAATACAATCAACGGGCCATATCAAAGATTTTTAATTAAGTCTATATTGGTGCGTATCATATGCGTAGCGATGTGACACACGTCATTAGCATAAGATTAAGGGACAAATTGATTATAGGGTGAGGGCGCTACACTCTAATCGCACTTCAAGCGCGGCAATGGGCAGTTTGTACGCGTGGCAAGTCCTGTCAAATCGGCATGAAGCGCGAATGTAGTATTCCAATCGTCATTTTGAGTACGCGCAACCGATCAGTGAACATCCGTGGCGTGTAGTTCCATCAATGGCAAGTTCACGCTGACAAAGTTCAAGGGAATTTTTCGTAGGCCTAGATGTGAGATGTGCGCGGTTGACAACGAAGTACAATAAAGTCTAGGGTAACAACCCGCATCATAGGTGCTTTCAAAATTTCCGAAATGGAAATAACCTTTACAGAATGACTGTCATGATAATAAGGCACACACACCGGACACACACACAAACAAACAATAATACAAAGCAAGACAAGCAAACCCGCAAAGGCACTCACAACAAAGCAACCCCCCCAAAACACCACCAAATCAAGAACATGTCAAAAAACAACAATGAAACCAAACACAAGGTATAGTCTACCAATTTCCCGACAAATTCAATGCGAAATGCGTTTATTTATTGATTTAAAAAAATTATATTAAAAGGATTTCCCCCAAGAGAGCCTCAAAACATGCCAATAATGTAAGTTAAGTTAATTAAGACCCCATTTAAGACAGTCGCAAAACCATTAAAAAAAAACAATATCTTGACCTATGGACCTACGATCTCTGATGAGACATTTTAAAAAGGAGGCATCATTGTAACGATACTAAAGAAACTCAAATGTTTCTCAATTCAGAATTTAAAAAAATATGCGTTAAAAGTAACTGCTTCAAATAAAATGTGTGTCGCTGCTTACCGATGAACAAACTCTTGTTGTTTTCCTTCGCCCCTTTTTAGGCCTAAGCGAGGAAATTAGACCATGAATTAGGCCTAGTTTTCCAAACCGATGACACTCAACAGTTGACCATATTTTTTATTTAACAGTTTTTTCTTGCCAGACACATATAACCTACTCGAATTTGGTCGAAATGTGCCTCAGACACAACTTATCTCCAATTTCAATTCGGCTTCTACATCAGCTGATTTCGTTTCAAAACATTGTTTGATTTAACATTAAAACAATCACACTGCGTACACGCAGGCACTGCTACGATGTAGTTCGGCGCATAGTTTGACCAATTGCGCACCGCGTTGCTAGGTGCAATGACTTCACGCAGTTCCCACGCGAGTGTTTTTGAATCGGTCAAACAACTGCTGTTCGTCATCTGTGTCCTTAAAATATGCATGTAATTTCCATTTCCTCAATTTCTACTGAACGAAAGAGGTTCTATGAGCGATTTTTAACTATTTCTTAGATGAGATTACATTCAATAGCATAACAAAATTAAGCGAAATCTGTTCATAGACCTTGACCAAATTTATCATTAAAATTGAGAAACAAATTTTACTTTTCCACCTTTTGGGACATGAGTAACATAACTAAATCTTCCCAAAATGTATGATAAAAGTCCATTTTTGGTCTCTATTTGTTGATATATATTTGTCCAGTTATTTTTCTTACATATTGTTAACAAAATTGATTTTGAATATTCGTGTTTTGGGTGACGAAAATTGAGATTTAAACAATCGTGCATGTGGAATTACCGCAAATAACCGTTTTATTTTTGTCAGTTCGGGGGCTTTACAAATCATCGGGCTACGCGTGTAGGTTTTGATCCGGTAGTGATGTGATATCATCATCACTAAATTACAGTCTACGGCTCGAGTTTGGACCATTTTGCAATGTCATATCACCAATTTTTTTCCAAGCTTTGGCATCCACAGTGGTAGGTAAGACATCAACGATCAGCTAGATTAAGCTAAAAATTTGTGTTTTGAAACTCAGAGAATGTCAAATTTTCAGTCGAATTCTGAAGGCTGTAAATTCGGAAACATTGCACTCTTAACACAGTGCAAAGCGCTCGTTCTGCTCATAGAGGGCAGCTTCACAACAAAAAACAAAGTCTGGCTATGGCGAATTTAATGATTGTTGGCAGATTGTCAATGAATGTTTGTTCCATTTTCCAATTTTTTTTCAGGAAATACCATGATGGGAATCAATGCCTCGGGGGTCGTCTGCTCATCGGAATGTAGCATGATTCATCTTCTTCACTGGTGGTTACACTTTGTTTGATAAAACGTGGTTTCACCAGTGGCATAGTCTATGCCATGTATGCCGGGCATGGTATAGCCTACGCCTCCCTGTTCGATGCAAGTGGCGGATAGCTATGGTGCAAGACACAATGATGCATGACGAATCGTTCTAATCTGAATGGTGTTTCTGGCATTCTGCTAAAAAAATTGCATTGGATTAAAATTAGAATTCGCCATGTCATGATTGTATTTGTCGTTGATGCCAATTCCTTCAGAACAGTAGGGCCTTTAAGTTTAACTCAAGGGTTAGGCCTACCTAAACGGCCAGCAGTTTAGGTGTTAATCTATCTCAACGTTTTAGGTACGATACTGATAACTGGGCTAACGGCTGGCCTACATGCCTAGGGCTAGGCTAGGCTGGCCTAGGCAGGCCCCTAGCTCAGTTTGGTTACACATGCAGATCTCTATTTTTTGTCCATACAACTGACATATCAGATATCAAATTCAAAATTTAACATGCCATCATCAGAATCAACTGATTTTTTAAATAACCTTTTTTAAGGAGAATGAAGGGACTGAGGGCTTAGGCCTCGACCTACATAGAAAAAAGCACAACAGATTCGCAGTACAAGATGGACACTTCAGCCAAGTTCTTCTGACTAGGCCTGTGGTTTACGAAGCTGTGTATCACGAAATGACCCTTTCAAAAATTATTGCCCCAAATAGTCGCCTCGTGAGTCGTGACCAGTGACATGACATCGATTGATAATTGCAAAGTTGTGGAGGTCGGTTTACTCAATGGTAAAATTCCTTGCATGCAATACCCCAATAGTCAGTCCTGTGTTAACAACAAGATACTTATTAGTAGGCTAGGCTAAGGCCTATCTAGGTCCATTGGCAATGCTAGGTCCGAGTAAGCTTAGACTAGCCGGCTTTGATCGTACACTATACTTTGTCGATTAGCACCAAAATACGAGCGGAAATTATCGGTTATCGTTTCGAGTTCAAACAACGATACTTGAGCATTTGTACAGAATCACGTGTACGCTATGCAAAATATACACTATATCAGTTCGCACTATTATGAGGCCCCCTATTTGGTGGTATACTTCGTCCGTCCTGAACTAAGGAGGGACGTCATAACTTTCAACGCAGGCTAAATGTGGAAATAGCCAGTAAAACCGCAGTGTAATCGCGCGTGTATCAAATGTCGGGCGCGGCGCGATACGCATGACACCAAGAGCTGCCCAAAACGCTATGGACGTACGAAGTATAATCAAGGCTTAGTGTAAAACATGAAGTGCAAGCACTAGTGAATTGGGACGTTATTCCGTTACGAATTCGAATTCACTAGTTACTTGCATTTCGCGGCCGCCTTTCTACTACCTAAGCCTATCAAATAATAGTCTATGTTAGGGGCCATGGCCATCCCAATTAAAACTCATGACCTCGTGTATTGCCAGCAGAGTCAGTACTGAGGAATGAAAGTAAAGAGGAGTCGCAAGAGAAAAAACCTTACACTTCAAACCAACAAAAACATATAACACCACGCCGGTAAAAAATTAACCGGCGAATGGATACCGCGGTCAAATACAGGAGGCCGAAATATAATCAATTGACTTCCACCAGGCCTCTGGCTGTGACCGTCTACAGTTACTGAGAACAGTAATTGCTGAGTATGATATGGATTGGGAATATTTTGAGGTAAATAACAAAATGTGGATTTTCTCTAAAATGGTTCATGGACCCTGGGGTATATTTATTTATTATGTTCAATTCAGTTTAAATTTCGGTTGTGATAAAACCAGCAAAAAGGCGATTGAAATAGCTGAAATACATCTTTATCCCACAAAAATCCCTCTGGCCAAGTTATGCTGTGCTTGCCTATATCGTTCGAAATATGATTTTACCTAAAGTAAGTATGATTGCTTCATTTTTGATAACTGGTGTAACCATCATTCACCCTGCGTGAGATGGTTTCGGACGTGCCATCTTCAAGGAAAGAAACGGTGAATTTGAAGACGCGATATTTCTGGGAATTGTGGGTAGTTCAGTACCCAAATTTTAGTGTGTGAATCCCTCGATCAGCACCCGGCAGAGGCCAGCACCACAGACCAACGAGAGCGCACTTTGAAATTCAGGACCACAGGGCCGCCCGGGGTTTTATAATATTAGATTAATACCCGGGCTTTTCGTGCAACATAAACATGTTGTGACCGCGGGACTTATGGTATAGTGACATACTTTTGCTGTCTAAGTTCTTGAGATTTACATCAATTTTAAGCCAACAAGTCCTATTTGTAAAAGTTGTTGTTGCGAAACAGGAAAAAACTTGGAGTTGCTGTTACTTATTGTCTGCAAAAAGTAATTTACAGACATGGATATAAACTAAAATAAGTTGTCTGAAATTAATGAAAACCAGTAAGCTTTCCATTGAGACCAGCCATGTAAATAGAGACCAAAGTTTGACAATATATGAGGTGTGAATCCAAAACTATGTGGTGTGATTTATAAGGAATGGCTCTGTGGTGCTGATTTTATAAGACCAGGCTCTGTGGTGCTGTTATAACACTGGCCTCTGTGGTGCTGGTGTTATCACATGGCTCGTGGATGTGGTTTTATAAGACCGGCTCTGGTTGTGCCTGGTTTTATAACACGGCCTCCTGTGATGCTGGGCCGCCCGGTGTTTTGTTTTATATATTAAGAATTAATACCGTTGCTTTTGTTCAACATAAACATTGTGTGACCGCGAATTATGGTATCGTGACATACTTTGGCTGTATTAAGTTTTGAGATACATCAATTTGAAGCCAACAAGTCAATGATGTAAAAGTTGTGGTTGCGAACAGGGAAAACTTGGTGTTGGTGTTACTTATTGTCTGCAAAAAGTAATTTACAGAAATGGATACATAAATAAGTTGTCTGAAATTAATGAAGAACAAGTAAGCTTTCATTTGAGACCAGCCATAGAAATGGAGACCAAGTTGACAAATATATGTATGGTTTGATCCCAACAAACTCTGTTGTGCTGATTTTATAAGACTGGCTCTGTGGTGCTGATTTTATAACACTGGCTATGGCTCTGTGGTGCTGGTTTTATCACACTGGATCTGGGTGCTGCGTTTTATCACACTGGCTTGTGGTGCTGGTTTTATTAAACTGGCTCTGGTGAATGGTTTTATAAGACCTGCTCTGTGGTGCTGGTTTTATCACACTGGCTCTGTGATGCGGATTTATAAGACAGCTCTGTGATGCCTGGTTTTATAAGACGGCTCTGTGATTTGAATGCCGTTTTATAAGCCCGGCCTGTTGTGCATGCTGGTTTTATAAGACCGAGCTCTGTGGTCTGCGTTTTATAAGATGGCTCATAGGTGCTGGGGTCATAAGGGATGGCACTATTAGACTTCAAGAGGGGCCGGAGACAGGAAGTGTAGGCCGGGCAAGTTTGTTTGTTTTTTTCGCCGTCTTTGGCGGAAGTTTTTTTTTACACTTCCCTGGTTTTCTGACCAATCAGAGTTGGGTGGGACCAATTTTTTTTTTTTATCATCAAGATGCGTAAAGTTTTTGTTTTTTTGCTCACCATAGTGAGTCAAGTTAGACCCTGCCCGTCGGCATCCTCCAACCGCACCGCACGAGCACGGTAATTAATTATATTATAAAACAACGGGCGGCCCTGTGGTGCTGAATTTCAAGTGCCATCGCTGGGCTCTGTGCGTGCGGCAGACTATGCGGTGCTGAATTTCAAGTGACTCTCGTGGCTCTGCTGGTGCGCGGCTCGCGGTGATGGTTGGAGGACGTGCCCGACCTGCATTTGCGGTGATACCCAGCGGCTGCGTACCGATGTGTCTTTTACAATTCAACGATGGAATAACACGGTAAAAGAACCACCAAGTGGGGCATCTGCCTCAGCAGGTTGGTTACGACGACATTGAAACAAGGACGATTACATTCTTTTAAGTAGAAGAACGAGGGCGGAGGC
>JAMKCH010026446.1:0-19305 GCA_023653785.1 Ophioderma brevispina
TGCACAACGGCGTGCGCGCCGTTTTGTTCATTTGTTGTTCGTGTACTTAGGGGGAAAGCATGAATACCGTGAAATTTTGGTGAATCTTGCCTACTTTTGAACCGTGGTTTCATGCCAAGAAAAATGGCCCACAAAAAAGAAAATCGCATGATAGAAGCGCCGACATCTAAATTTTAAAAATAGCATGCTCGTAACATTCAAAACTTTGGGAGAAAGTTAAGACCACGGTTAGAAAATAGCTGTCGGAATATTTCTTGAAATACATGGACTTTCATTTAAACGTTAATTTCATTTTAAATTTTGATTAAATATAATCAAATTTGATATTAGATTATAGCCAACCTTCTACACATTACATATTGGCCATCACTTCTGGTCCAACCAACATGCAGCCGAGTATATTTGGTTCAAAACAATAGGAAAACGACCATTTACGAAAATTTCCGATAAATGCCGCGTGCATTTGGCAAAATCTTGCACAGATGCGTGCTAAGAAAACCGGGGTCAAACGCATCGTCAACGTGACCTTAGTACTAGAACTGTATGTATACCTGTTTCATAACCAAATTCATGTCCAAAACCACAAATGAAGTGCCTCAATTTCTATCATCTTTTTCCAATTTCCATCCGATCCAAACCTCTGTATAGTTTTAAAAAGAAACACACAGTATGTTAGTCTATCAAAATAGCCATCAAGCAAGTCAATCCACTCAAATTACTTTCCTTGGACATATGCTCATTCTCAGGGTATCGATTTTTTCCATGTAGATTTTTACAATGTTGCATGGAATAAGTTAGTGCCCTTTTGCATCCATAAATAAATTCTGTTACCTGCCCTTGATTGAAAATGCGCCTCTGATGGGTCAGTTTACTGCCCATTATTCTAACAGATAATTGGTTTCAATGTTTCTTATTAATCCAGTGTTTTACTAATAGAATGCAATAAAGGATTTGCGTATCATCTATGGCTTATAATGTATATCCTCACTCGGAAAACATTGTTTTCACAACAAACCTCCGATACTCTATTTAACCCATAATAATGATAATACTGCATCACTTCATTGCAACATACTGAAAGGGCACATATTCTGAGAGTTTTACTGCTCCAAGATGTCTAGATAAAAGGTTTCCACAACTCAATAATAATTGATTGCAAAATGTTGGGTGTCAAGTTAGATAAAACTTGTGCAATCAATTTTTTGTTGCAAGATGTCAAAAGGTTGGACCAGAACAATGCATAATGTCTGCATTTTGTTACAAGAGAATATTGTTAATTTGTAGTAAGGTGATGCATTACCAATTTAACAAGTTGTACCTCTGCTGCAAAATTCCAGAAACCGAGTTGTACAACCCAGGCAGTCGAGAACTCTCCATATGCCAGATTTTCTTCCATGGAATATACAACTTTTCTAGAACATACAACCTTTCTAGACCTTTTCAAATGAACATCAAAAACGTTCGGAGTAAAATACAACGTACGCAAGCATCCTTATGGCTGGTATTCTGAAAGGGAGACTAACTTTAGTCCTGGGTTTAAACCAGGGTTAGTCCTACAAGAGTGGACCTTTTTTCCTTCTAACACGCTATAAAAATATGCTGTAACTGGTGGGAAAATTCCTCATGGATGGGCCGTTTCGGCCCATCCATGAGGAATATTCTCACCTGTTATGTTTAACTTTCACAGTATTTTGAAAGAAAAAAAGTTCGCTCATGTAGGACTAACCCTGGTTTAAACCCAGGACTAAAAGTCTCCTTCAGAATACAGGCGCTAGTATGTTTCTTACATTCACAAAGCGCTTGCCAGTGAGCAGTGGTGCGCCCAACAGCTGCGTGTGATAACCTGTTAGGATCATTATCATCGCGGTCATCACATGTCAGTAAACATCGTTTTCAAAAAGGCCTATTATTCAAGAAAGACTGAAGGAGGGTCAAAATTCAAGTCTCACAAAGATCAGCATTTTAAAATTCTGAAAATTCTGCAATCAAATTAAGCTTTTAACCAAATTATTTGCCTTTACACACAGAGTTCCAAAATGTTATGTTTGCTGTAGCTCCTAAATAGTTCGAATACAGCAGGTACTACATATAGAGAGGTGCCACACTATTATCTATTGCTCCCCCAGTGGCATCCTGACAATTGATCACGGAGCAAATTTAGAAGTCATCTCCAGTTACCTGTAACAGGCCAGGTGTGTAAATTAGCACCCAGTTTAATTAATTTTGGCCAAAATGTGGTAAAGCAGTGGCCAATCCCTCAAAAACAAAAACAGGACAACGCCAAGAGAAAACCTAGTACTCTCAGTAGCAAGAAAAAAATGGGTACCTCTCTTTGGCTCTCCCATCGTGACGTAAAAACTTCCGTTGCTACTGCTTCCGCGGCGAGCATCTCGCTATCTTCGTCTCGCCTCCCTCCCTCGTTCAGGTTGCCACGACTCAACCTGGCCCTCATGTATCAGGTTAATTCCCCCGACAAGGCAAGTTCCCTGACAATGTAAGTTCCCCCCAACAAACGAAGGTCAGGTGGAGAGGCCATGGGACAAAAACGAGGAAAGGGCAAAAAGAGGAAAAAATGGGGGGTAAAAAACAACCCCAAACAGGCTGAAATCAAGAAAAGCTAAAATTTTGGCAATAACAATTTCAAAAATACACGTTGCGGTTCTTGAACCGCTAAATCCCCCCTGGCGGGAGCGGTTTACAAATTTGTTAAATAATCAGCTGCAACTCATAAATTATGCAAATTAGGTTACCTAATAGCATGCCACAACGCCCATAATCTAATCAGATGAAGGCAATGGCAGTCCGCTCCACCCACCAAGTTTCACAAATCACCATAACCTTATGGGTTCTCATGTTATCGCGTTCACAAATGGTGTTTGACCGCGGCCCCCGCCGACGCCCTGAACTGATGCATATCCCCCCTTCTGGGCTTTTAAGCCAGGGGATAAAAACGAGGAATCCTCTTAACCAGAGGAAATTTCACACCCCGAAGGTCATATATGAAACCAAATTTCCTACACATACCATTGTCTTTGTTTACATTTAGTACCGTCTGTAAGA
This sequence comes from Ophioderma brevispina, assembly GCA_023653785.1. Taxonomy (NCBI): domain Eukaryota; kingdom Metazoa; phylum Echinodermata; class Ophiuroidea; order Amphilepidida; family Ophiodermatidae; genus Ophioderma; species Ophioderma brevispina. Next base: position 3,061 of record JAMKCH010026446.1, read on the forward strand.
ACCAACCATCACCACATTCTTGACAAAGGTCATAACAGTTGAGCACTCGCCAGCATATTCATAAGAACCTTCTTCACAACCTTCACTGCACACTCCTGCATTCAGTAACTCTGCAAAAAAAACAAAAGTAATAATAACTGATGGAGTGCACAGTGAAACATTGCTCAAAGTATATTGAATCAAATAATTGGGTATCCTGTCAGCCATCTAAGCAGTACTGAAGATTGATTGGTTAATGAAGATAATATCATGTAATGAGGCAAATCGTGATACTGTAAGAAGGGTGGGTATGATATTCACAGAGATATACGAAGCACTATTCGCTGATGGAGAGCAGGTTAGAAATAAGAACCGGTCCCAGGTCACCTGGCTCACGCTAACTTTATTTGAAACCATGATCACAAACACAAATCCTTTGGCAAATCATAATTCGGAACAGGTGCCTGAGCCAAGGCTTGAACCAGTAACATGGAACTAATGGACAACTACATCAGGCAATTTGATGGGTTACTCAGAGGGCTCTCTCATGCTGTGTCCTGCAATGAACCAAATCATCATAGGTGACAGGCACAAAGAACTTCTTTACAACATAGTTAGATCATACTAAAAAAGGGCGCTACTGCTTAATATAATTAACCTTGGTGGGTCATTTGTATAGCTTATACCAAAGCAACCGAAAGGTCAAACAGATTTGCCCTGGGCCAAAATCTCCAATTACATTTCGATTCCTTATAATGAATTTCCGAGAAACGTAGTACAATTTGTGTTTGCAATAGATCGAAGTCCGTATTAGCGGAAAATGTCAGTGGTATAGTACTGACATCGTCTTTATGCTCTTGGACAGTGGGCATATGCACAAGGTAAAATTACACTTCACAAAATATTTCCATCCATTGACATTGTTCCATTATACAGTGGCTAGGTTCACATATTCCGTGTTGTTCATCACTTCACATGGGGCTATCGGAAATACGTGCCACAGCGCATGCTATTCCGGGTTTCCGCGGAAATGTACATGATGACCCCGAGCAGTAATGGGTTGGAAGAGATCACACACATGGATTATGCATTGGTGTGAACGTGTAATTAAAACGGCGTGCCTCGATTTGTTGGTGGTTCAGAATTCTGTGGACGTGTGTATCGCAATGGAGTGCGGGGTTCCCGCGGCAAAACCTAGACTCTTATAAAAATTGTGAGTGTCCGGTAAAAGTTGTTCGTGCATGCCCACCTATTAGATCACTTGACCTTTTAAGACTTTCAATTCTGACATGAAGATGAAGGTCTAGGAAATAACACCAAGCCTTTGGTAATACGCTGGAAGAAGAAAAGAGCATTTATCAGTAATGTCCTCCAAGTACCCCTAGATGACCAAGGCCAGGTATCTCTGAACATTTTACAAGACCCATCAGTAAGAGTCATTCTGAGCAATTCTGTGAATGGGCCCCTACCACCTGCATCCATGTGGAGGGACTCTGAAGAGAAGGAAAAAGAAACAACAAATTCACCGAGGGAATCTTTCTTAAGAGCAATAATGGCACATTTTTTGAAGAGCGCCCCAAATTTTTAAGGGTTGATATTTTGGCACAGTTACGTTGGGTAAGTGTCAAGGAAACATACCTGCGAACGATGAATTGCTTAGAGAAATTTAGATATCATAATCAGTGATTTTGTATTAGAATGGGATCCCGATGGGACTAACGGCAGCGGCTGGAAATGCTCGTTTATGTCCGTCCATGATGAAATAGTGCCCATTCGAGAAGATAGATAAACCCTTTGTTACTTGACTTGCTGAACCAATAATTAAAAACAACTAATGGATGAGCGGTAGACACATACATGAGCGTATTTCCTGGCTATTTTCACATTGGAAGGGCTTTTCCAGCAGCACGTTGATTATTATCTAATTACAAAAATTCCTTGTTTGTACTACAACAGGAACATTTTCGAGCTGAACCATTCACAGGTATAGTTTTACTAGCCAGTTACCAATGCAACCCGTGTAAAAATCTCAATTTTTTGAAAAATTGGGGGTGACTCGTACAAAAAAATGTGCTCTAAAAACAAAATATTTCACACTTGAAAAAAAACGCCCTCATCAATGATTGACATTTTGTTTATTTTGAACTCTAGGCCAATTGCACATAAATCAGGTTAACTGAAAATCTGACTATAGCAGTTTGATGATATTAACTTATTGATCGCACATGGCCCTACCAACCTCTACACACCAGCCAAATACAGTTCGCTCCATGCTGATTCATAGAAACTGTCTTCACATTGGTCCATAAATTCGTCTGCCGCGCATCATGCCTTGATTTTTAGAAGTTTCGAGACAATTCTTGTGTCAGTACCTACCTTTTGGTCTTCACAACATGCTATACCGATGGATTCATTACCTACAGAGTGTACATCCATCGGCACAATCATGGGCCCAGTCCATCACCTCATCTGGGCACTCCTTATAGGTACCTGTCAGAATTGAAAGGGGAAAATTACATCTTCAAATCATATGGACCAAACTACCTTGCTTCATACATTTTCACTGCAATGAAAGTCACTAACAGCTTGTGCACTGAAGAATACACACGTCTCACTGTTCCCAAAGTTAGTCAAAAGGTCTGAAATCTTCTTTCAACTGCAGAGTTTTTTCTCTCTCAACGCCGCTCCCACACTGTGAACTGCGCAAACCATCTGGAACTCCGTTCCTGCTATGGCGTCACTGCTACTTCAACAAAGGACTTTTAAAAAGCCTACCCTGGTTCCAAATTAATCTGGCCTGCTTGTTTCAGTTTGTTTGCGGTTGTTGGGTTCTGATTTTTTTTTGCCTCCCATTGTAATATTGTTGAATTCCATCTCGGTGCTGTGATCTTTATGAAATTGCACCTCAGAAAAGCCATGTTTCTGATTATTTTTAAGAATTTGCTGTACCAGCTATTACAAGAAGTACAGCCTGGGCCGAGTCCTTACGGTCATGCACGCACACACAAAGGGCAAGCACTGCCTGGTGCATAGCTCTGGGTAAAGCCTAGTCTTTTGCAGCCTGCGTCACGGATAACATGATGTACTAGTAAAAACAAACGATGTCTTTCGTTAACTATATTAGTTTGATGCATGAAAAAACTGTCTTTGAAAATTGAAAAAAGTGAAATTAAATTACCTTTGCCTAACAAAATTCCATGCTGAGAAGTATGGTACTCTCGACACAGATCTATGCCTTGACAATTTTGATCTCGAGGCATCCCACACTTACTGAAATCAGATCTGATTCCTCCTAAATTCATCATTTTTTTGTACCCTACATACATGTCAGATACTTCATCAAAAACTATCTTCCCTATTTTCACTGAGACTTGATAACTGTGGTTCATCAAAATTCTATAATTCATTATTGATGTTGGATTTTACAACCTTGATAACCATTTTGTTGGGGGGACGGAATTTGGATCGGATGATTACAGGTTTCGCACTTCTAGGTCCATGTGTTCATTTTGTATAAGACACAAAATTAATTACGCCATCTGAGTCATTCTTTTTTAACCATTTTTTGATTATGAGCCCGGCCTCTCTAGCAGTGCAACTGTACGATTACACTTCGAAAAAGTAAGTATATTTGGGCTGCCATCACATCATAAACGGGATGGCACACGCACAGGAAGCCAAAATACCATTTATGGATGCGTGCTGACACGGTTATGGTGAATTTTATATTATACCATGTTCGACTCAGTTTGAGGGTAACATCCACGTAAGAGTTATACTAGATTTCGACCCTAGACCTACAATTACAGGATTTACGGCACAAGAACAAGAATCCAGGTTGGCACCAACACGGAAGGTTACACATGTTGAAAGGAAATCAGAATGAATGTTAGTTATATTACAGGCGGTACAATATTGTGCGTCTGTGGTTGGTCAAGTAATCAGATGTGACGCGTAATCCGTCTTCTCCCATGGTTTGCCAAAATGGGACAATAGTGAGATTGGACCTTTTTGCAACCTTCACCGTAAAAGGGGAAACAGACTTATCTCTCACACTCCCACACAACAAATATGAATCTTTCTTCTTACTCTTAGATTGGACAGGGGCATAAACAAACATTTTACTCACCGTCTTTGCAGGCTGGTTCACAGGCACGTTTTCAAGTATGCAGGTCTTTGCAAATCAGGCAATCATCGTATGAGAAACCCTCACACGTTCTGCATGATTGGTGGCATCTGTCAAAACAAATTTCAACAGTGGGCACATTTCAATCATTGCATGGTAACTGCTGTTTATGTTTGTGTCTTTTCATCCAATAAATTCACTGCATCTTTGTTAAAAATTATTTTTTAACATAAGTTATTTTCATGGGGAAAAACATGCAACAAGAAATTTCATATAACAGGTGTCACTAAAAAATTGTGAAAATTCTCATTTTTGCACTCGTTGTAAAAGCTTTCTATCAAAAAATGGCCCATCTGGCTGAGAAATTATTTCTTGCGTACAAAAATTGTGAATTTTCATTTTTCTATAGGAGCAAATAGGAAATCAGCTATGTTGTATATTGGAAATTAAGCCATACAACGAATCATCTGTTGTTTTCACTTCTTTTATGACATTTCTGTTGGAAAATACAAGGTAAGAAATCTTTTGAGTGCTACATCCATCTGGAAAAAAAATCACTACATATGACACATTACATGGAGGCCTCAAATTCTGGTTGCACCTTTAAGATTTACCCTCAGTAAAAAAGAAACATTAAAAGGTCGTTCAATCACACAGATGAAGGCCACATTCAACGGTCCCTAAACTTGCATTAGAGATAGAACTTGCCCCTTTGTATAAAAAGCAGAGAGTTGGTTATTGTCCCTTACCAGGTATCCAATCGGCTTTTCCGAGGGGAACCTGTGGGCAAAAAGGAACCTTAAAGGTGCAACAGAGATTTTACAATAATTTTAAAATCAAAAGTACTGATTTTTGCTCTGGATGCAAAGCGTTCATCGATAAAATATCCCAGTGAAAGGATTAGCTGAGAAATGATTCTTTGGCACAAAAAATTGTGAAATTTCTACTTTCGTATAGGAGCCAAATATGAATCAGCCTAGTTTTAGAGTGAAAAATAATAAGCAAAACAAAATCACCCTTTTGCTCTTTTTTAAGATATTTCTACTAGCCACATAAACGGTAAGAAATCTATTGGACGTCTTATCTATATGAAAATTACTATTATGATGAAATATTGTTTGTTTTTGTGCCGGGCGACGCCGCGCGCACTGAGGAGTCCTGCCCCGCCCGCGCTATGCACTCCCCGGCGCCCACGGCCAGTCAGCGCTCTAGTCAGAAGACGTAGCCGATCGAGTTGCGGCCTGTGGCCAGTTCCCCCATCCAACCGTCGGTTGGGGTTGCTGTGTTTTATGGGAGTTCATCCTGCTCTTGGTACAGTGCCCAGTGTGTTTTTATGGTCTTTCTATGTTTTCGTTCAGTTGTGTCTCTCGTGTGTGCACTCTCATGCCAGAGCGCCCCGGGGTAGGGAGGGGGGCTCCCCAAAAGGGCTGCGCCGGGGCCGACCCCCCGACTGGGCTCCGCGGAGCCCCCCCCCACTGCCCCAACCCCGGTCGGGGGGGGCCTACAGGTGGCCCAGGGGACCTCAGGGGGGCACCTAAGGGACGTCGGGTCGGGACCCCCGCCCCGCCGAGGGGGCGGGGTCTGTAAGCTCACCCGCGGCAGGCGGGGGCCCGAGCAGGGGACTCCCCTGGCCCCAGACTGGCGTCTACTTCTCAGAGCTCGCAGGCCCCGGCGGTCGCCGGACCACTGTATAATGTGGCCGGGGGTGCTGCAGGGGCGTCCCCTTGGTCGATCTGGCGCTTTGACTCGTTCCCGCAAGCTTTTTCTTAGCTTGAAATTGCCTGTGCCTATGTGTCGTGTTGTTGTTTTTTATTTATATTATATTCCTGGCGTTCTCTCAGCCTTTCTTGTGTTTTGCTATGTTATTTCATCTGCTTGTCATTGCTGTTTGGATGTTTTTTTTTCTGTCTTCGTTTTGTTTGGTTTTGGACTTTATGAGCACGGGCTGCAGGGCGAGTGTGGGGGTTAGCGCGGGGTGGGGCGGGTGTTGGGGGGTCGGGGGTTTTGTTGTTTTTTTTGTTTTTGCTCAAAATCTCTCGTTGCACCTTAATAACCAAAATATGGATGAAGACACAGAATAAGGAATATGATTGTGTTAAATGATCATGGGATAGGAAAAAAAAAGTTTGCTCCAATAGGTAGTCCCAAAAAACCTAAATGCGAAAGCAATGTTTTTTTAAGGATTTTCCCCAGAAATGGCTTACATCAGACCAATTTTCCCAAGGTTAATCAAATTAAAAAAAAAACGAAATGCTGTAAAAAAGGCTCCTCCAGAATTCAAAAGGTGCATGGCCTACTGAAAGAAAAGCTCTTAAGAACGAAACAGGCGACAACACACGCCACTTGGCAAATTGACCTGTTTTCAAATGCGTATTTCTGCATTCCTCAATCTAATACCCAGATAGTTAATAGCAACGGAAATCAAACAATCTAACTTACTCAATGAACATTCCTCGATGCGAATCTCACTATAATGTGCATTCCGGAGAAATATACCAGCCTTCACGCATTCCATAGGTCCACACAATTACTGTCCTTGGTACTCGGACCCGGATAGCAAGAAGTGCAAGCAGAATTCCGGGGGCGTGGCAGGTTGCACAGACACATGGAACGGCGTGCATGACAATCTGAAGTAATAAACTGAGACGGGCAGGACATCAGTTTACATTTGGTCATCCAGTACTGTCCAGGTAGCATTCGGCAGTTGTCAGGGGCTTCTTTGCACCGGAGCAAAGATCAATCGCAACGGTTGGCACATCATTATCCATTTGGTATGTGAAAAAGTCAGGCATCAATGTTCAATTTGATATGCTTATATTAGGGGGATTCAAAACATGTTACAGAGTGGTTCATCACAAATCAACACCGATGCATCCATGCGTCCAAATATATTTATCCAGCGAGGGTGGCCTTTAGCCGCCACGAGCGAGACACATTGGCATGCAGAGTTGTGATTGAACCCACTCTGTAAACATGTGATCCTTTCAACAAAGAAAATCCTTATGCAAAATTAAATCCATATAGAAGAAACACATAATTATTCTCACATAACACTAAAATGTTCCAGTTCAACGGGAAATCTTTTCCTAGTATATTTAGCAAAATAAAAAGCAAAAACGATAGTTTTGGCATGCACGTTTGTTGCTTTGCAGTGTGTACCTGGGTCCTTGCGGCGTATTCCGAGTTCTAAACGTGATCGAACAACACGTCAACTAAGCGTTACCGCGTAAATGCACTTTCGTGCACCACTGCGCCAGGCGTGACTCGCTAATTGGCATATCAAACTGTGGGTTGATAAACAATATATGACGGTACGGCTCCTGTGCAAGGAGATACGGTGAGTTTGGTGATCAAAGTCTTAAAAGAAATCAACAAAAATGTTTATTTCTGTATTTCTCTGTGGAAAGTAAACATGATTTATACATTACACTTTTGGGAAGGATGAAGAAAAGTCTTCTAATAAAGCTTTACTCAGGACCCAAAACCCTTAAAGGAGCAATAGTCCGTGCTATACCCAAAGAAATCACAGGTGGGTAATTAAGATGGCCCCACAAATTAATTTGTTAATTGGAATATGCAAATGAGCTCATTGATATTCAAAATGCAAATGCAAGTGGTGCGCCACAGGCGGAGTGCCCATTTCTTGTATGGCCGTTTGGGCAGACTCATAAATGTTGCTGTGGGGGGGGTTCGCCACTCCTCCCACAAAGCGAGTCTGTTTTGATTCCCAGCATATGCCACGGTGCGTACCCATTTATACTCCTGGGTGGCGAGAGGCAAGCACGGTAAGTGCCCTTGCCCATTTGCACACAATGGACACGCGGGGCTCGGAAAACCCACAACCTTTTGTTTATGAGGCGAGCGCTGATTCCCACTGCACCACAGGTTCCCCTCCAAAATATGATATTCAAACCCGTCTAAAAATGTATACATCACATGATCTTCATATGGACATTTGGTTAGATGGTTAGAGTGGATAATGAATGGTTTGTCTCTCCTTCTGTTGTAAACATTTGAAATGGACCGACAGACAGATGGGCATTGCATGTTCACTAGGCCATCCACAACATTAAAATACTTTTTAAATTAAATCATTGAATTAAATTTGTAGTATTTGAAATTGTACCATTGATGGTGGGGTGGCCATTAAGGAGGCAGAGTAATTATTATCCTGTGGGTACAATCTTCTCTGATTGGCTCATTACAGGACCACGGACATGAGTAGCCCTTTAAGAAAACCAATCACAATTTTTCCAACAAAAAAAAATCATGCAATGCGTAAAATTGACACACTGACACAGGTACATGGTAATATATACATTTGGTAAAGCTTTAAATGCCGAAAGAAAATAAAAAAACATCCTACCCTTTGAAAAACCATCCTCGCATTCATCAAGACACTCCCCAGCATAGAGCAACAGTCCATCGGGACAGGATGTACAAATCCCATGCCTCCCGCAATACAGGGTTTTTGCATTCACCATACAAAACTTGCACCGTTCATGCGAGGGATGTAGGTTGGGAATTGACCGGTGGGACAATACTGACACATTTGCTGAAATCCCAAACAGAATACTTTCCTTATTAGATGACAAATCTAATCGGACAATTACAGAAGCAACTGCACTCAGAATGCACAGCTGTTTGAGAGTCTCATTTATTATGGCAAAATAAGGATAAAACACAAAATCACTATTCCATGACGACACACTTTTGAAGACTAAGTTCGAGTATTTATGGCATTAACTACATCTGCGTTAAATTAGATGAAATTGAAATTTCATGCGGGAAATACGATTTCATAAAGATCTATTTTTACACGTCTTTATATGGGAAGAATAGCGCACATAGGAGGGCGCAACTAGAACATTACAAATTATGACCTTTGAAGGCCTATATGGCAAAGATTCCCGCAATGGGAGTTATATTTTTGTGGCAGGTCGGGTAAATAGCTTTTGCATGCCCATACTTATATCAGTTGTCAAAATTGTGTCGCCATTGCTAAATCTGCTCGAAAAAATAAAAGAGACAATTGGCACAGGGTCAACCAGCTGTGAATGGGGGGGGGGGGGGGATGTTGTGACAAAGTGGTTGCAAAGTGGCCATGGTGCCATAACAAGACAGCATTCAAGATCTGTCACTCTTTGATCTTGTACAAACTAAAACAGTGATTATGGTATGTTTTTGTATCATGGGTGGTAATAATTGGACTGGTTCATTGGTAGACAAACCTGGTACCCTCCAAAAATAATGGGTTTTGTATCACTTTTTTGCCAAAAATAGTGATGAATTTTACCAGAGTTGTGAGAGTTCTCTTTTCAGCGGATCCTCCTTTTTTTGTTGAACAAAATTATGGTTTCTTTTTTAATTCAACCCAGATGCCTTTTTACCCCAATTTGATGCTGAATTTCAGGTTTTTTTAGCGCTTTTCTCTTTTTAGTCTGTGCCTCTCCACATTTTTTGTCTTTGCCAATTGATCAATCTCAACAAACACAACAAAAAAAACAAAAAAAAAACAAAAACCAAAAAAAAAAAAAAAAAAAAAAAAAGAAAAAAAAAAAAAAATAATTACATATTCCTCTGCTATTTGCTAGTGTGGACAAACTAGGTTTTGTACCATTTTAGGGAACTAGTCACTTGTTGATTATTTTTTTACGGTTTTTCATTCTTAGTTTCACCATATGCTCGAACAAGTATATCTTCATAATGAAAGCTAAAAACAAAGGATAAGAAAAATTGGTTCAGAAGTAAGCAAAAAAGTACTGTGTCTGAAGGGTAACATTCTTATGAGACACCTCGAACCCAAGGTAGCAAGTACAGTATCTTACAGTATCTCTGATTGGCTCATTACAAATATAAGCTCTTGATATAAGAACCTCGAAAAAACCAACAAAATGATCTTATATACCTGTACAAAAGCCCTTTTTTACCAGGTCTCTGATTGGGTAGGTAAGATATAAAATTATCATAAATCAGTAGACCCTCGGGTTTCTTGACGATAATCACCAGAATTTTTACCAACTCGATATATATTGTATCATACCCTCAGAGCGCGTCTGCCTGCTCGTATCATGTCAGTTAGGACCTGCACATGCCATGACCAAGAATATGACAACAAAAATCGAAATTTGTGTTCATTTTGACGAAATCACTGCTGATCATTTGGTGATTTTAGCAATGTTGTGAACTGAGGTGGAAAGAACAAGATTTTCAGCATAACGCCCACATACACCAAAAGGATTTAAGATCAATAATTTATTGGGTGATCGGAAAAATGAATTTAGGTGTTTATTCAAAGATTCTTGACGGTGAAAATTTGCACCCTGGCACTATTTAAAAACAATAGGGCCTACAGTCCATAAAGTATTGTTGGTTTGTGAATCACCCTTATAATTTCTTTGGGCCCTATGTTTGTGCTTAGTTTGTTTGCTTGTTCTCGGATTTTGTTCTGGGCTCGGGCTTGCACCCGCGCCCGATACCAGACCTTCGACTAGATATAACTCTGTATCACCCCAAAACCCACCTAATAACTAATATGATTATGCATATGTGGTGCACAACCACAGTGCGATTAGCGCGTACCCCCAACACTGCACCAATACGCAAAATATATTGGCATTTGTCATGCAACCTCATCATATATAAATACTGTTTTTTTATAGTTTTTGAAAGCCCTTTTTAAAAACTATTTTGTCAGGTAAGCGGAGTTCTTCTTGCATAATAATAATAATATATGGATGGCTTTTTTCGGCTTAAACAGAAAATATCGCCAAGCCAAGAAAATATCAGACTTGTCTTCAACTCGCTGATATTTGATCTAGGTAGGGCAGATATTTTCTGTGTATCAACTCAGCAGTCCAATATTATATACATATAAAACCCTTGGATACAACTAAAATTGGCCAATATACCTTAAGGGGTTAAAGATTATCTAGAAAGGGGACACACAGCTGTTTGAATGAAGGTCTCATTTATATGACCCAAAACCCGAATAAAACAAAAATTATCACCGGGCGATACAACTTTGACAACTGATTTGGATTATTAGTCCACTAATTCCATCCTGTGTAAATTTACAAAATTTCATTGCGGGCAAATATGATTCTTACAAATCTAGTTTTCCACGTGTCTCTTATGGCGAATGGGCATATACGAGGTGCTTTTATAACATACAAACAAGACCTTTGTAGGCTATATGGCAAGATTCCCCAATGGAGTGTCCAATTTTTGAGAGATGATAATAGCTATTGCATATCCGTACTTATTAGCAGTTGTCAAAAATTGTGTCGCCATTGCTTAAAATTGTTCTAAAAATAAACAGGGATCATTTGCAGTGGGTTCAAACAGCTGTGGACACAAATGGTACTCACTTTGTTAGTTCTATATCGTAATGTTTACACTTTGAAACCAGTCCTCATGCACCCCTAGGCCACACACCCCAGTATCCCAGCATTCCTCATGGCAATTGTCATCATCATTGATGACGAAAAGGGTCCCACTTCCAAAGAGGGGTCATGCCACGATTTCGTCCACCCACGATCATAATCATGGTGGTGGGAACGAGGCTGTTTCTATGTTTCATCAATGGTGGTGCCTCGGTGCCATACAAAACCAGGTAGTCCTTTAGTTATTTTACCTTTAAAATGACAAAGTTAGAAATAATTCTGTTTATCTATATTATAATAGATGGTGTTTCTGTTGTATGTCTGGCTGTCTGTTGCCTTTTTCTCGGAGGCTGGGTCATACGGTCCCCCCACGAAACTTGGTGGGTGGGTGCAGCTTTGGCCAGCAGAAGATCAAGTTCAATTGGTAAGCGGACTGTAAAAGGTTTTCAAACAAGTACTGTTCTTTAAAAAAAGCCAGGTTATTGCAAAAAAGGCCAGGGAAGAACGCCTAAGTATTCAGTCGTAAAACACAGGAAGTAGACGGCACGTCAAAAGTTATACGGCCCGATCATCCCTACAAATAATCGGTCATCACTGGTTTATTAAAGGAAGACAGTTTGAATGGGATAACATATTCACATATTTAGGAGACATACTACGCAGCGAACAACTATAAATGGTGGGATGGGTAGGGGATGATGGACAATATAAGTTATGGAACCAAATAAAATTTCATTTTAGAGGCAATTACCACAATGCTCACTGGAGATGATTACAGCAACCTGTTCATGAGTTAATTAAAGTGACCAGGAGGAGAATTTTTTTTTTGGATTACAAATTTCTCTCAAATTTAACTGGATTGGATGTAGACCACCTACCCGAGAACGTCTTCGAAGGTTTATTGACAACACAAGTACAAAAGAAAATCTCAAATGTTGTTTTGAAACTTGATTGCTATCGTATATCGTTCCCCATGAGAAAACCATTGATTTTGATTCCTGTCGTGCATGGACAGAAATACTAAATCATCATCTTATTACATGAAAGACGGCGTATTCGGCTCTACTCACTTAAGGTGTGATCCCATTAATATATTGGTAAGCCTTCAAATATGTTAAAAAAAACCGGGGTTGACAAAAAATTGGGGGTGATTCTTTCTGGAAATCTCCTTATGCTCTTTAAATTTGGAGAATTTAACACAGCTGTGTTGACAAAGTCTCATTTATATGACAAAACAAGAAGAAAACAAAAAATAGCAATTGGTGACACCCCAATTTTGACAACTAATTTTGATATTTTCTGCTAACTATTAGAAAAGAGCAGGGAAGGACTAAAATTAAAAGAAGTAGTTCAGGGGGTAGGGTAAGTAATGATTTATGGGACCCCAGCAATTATAAAAATGGGGAATTAGGCTAGATGAAAAAGGGGATGAGGACAAGACGCAGGCCAGGACAATACGGAAGACAGGACAATACGCAAGACAGGACAATACGTAAAAGACAGGCGATAATACACAGAAGACAACAGACATTTGGGTGAATGTAAAAAAACTTACTCGGAAGCTACATAACAAAAATATAGAGAGAAATAAAAATAGTAGTCTTTGCCAAAGGACGCCTCAACCAGTATCACTGGTTGTGTCAAAGGCGAAGCTTCGGCTGAGCGGAAGGGAGGCGTCTTTGCACAAAATAGGGATAGTCATGTGCAACCCATAATAGTCAACAAAGTATTGTTGCTACGGTCATTATATGGGAGATTTTACCCACTGATTGCTCGTACCAGTTATCTTTCAACTGAACCTTTCTTTACACACAATACAAATACCCGACAGTAACACAAATCAATGCCGCAGACGATAGTATAATTTGTTTGACCGCAATGCATTCATAAGGCACCTTGGAGTCATAATGCCCAATCAGTTCCCAGGAAAGTTACAGAAGATCTACCCAAAAAAAAGCAAAGGAAAACAAAACACTCCTTACTACATGCGGAAAGGCGATGCGCAAAAGACCCGCCTAAGAGGGGCGCTATACTGCATCATGTACAAGGACTGTGCACCACCTTGATGAATGGCTAAAAAAATAGAGTAATACACATTGAGATGATGTATAAAGGTTAATAAAGAATTCAAGAGCATGACTTAATTATGAAGAATGGGGAGTATTTTAAAGAGATATTCAGATGAAAGATCAAGATTGTGGGGTTGCCAATTGAAAGCAGAATCAAAACGATTGGACATGTTGAAAACTACTTGTGTGTCCATTATGCTCTTGGTAATACAAAATTATCTACTGTGGTTAATGAAAAAAAAGGTCAAAGGTCACATGGGATGTTAGAGGTCAATCTGTGTACATCCCATATGATTCTTGGACAAGTAGTTCTTCTGACTAAATATAAAGCTAATCAGTCAATGAGTATAAAAGTCCATTCATACTACCACTGTATTGCATTGCTGTGCAGTAAATTTACTGCAATGTTCCGTCACTTCTGCTGCACTCCTAATCGATTTACTGCAGGTCAACCCAGGTCACAGGTTGCAGTACTTTGCAGTAAACTTGCAAAGGATTGCTGAATATTGGCATACTGCACCACTGCAACTTGCTGCATCGCCAGTTAAAATAATTTTAACTTTGTTGCAGTACTGCATTGCATTGCAATACTGCAAGTGATTGCAGTAACAATTTTGGTAGGCTGCATTGCAGCACTGCACTGCAATGCAGTAAAGTATGAACGGACCTTTAGAGTATGAGTCAAGAAAGTGTAGAGTTTTAAACATATTTAACACACACACATCCAGACAGACAGATGAACTACAAAATAATCCCTATGTGCTGATCTGTCAGCACACAAAATAAAAACAACTTTACAACACAATTGGCATCTACCTGAGTAAGTTTTAAATCCAGTGTTTTCCACTTCCAATACCCATGTCCCACTGGCCTCCTCTCCCCAGTAGTGAGTGCTCATAAATGCCCAATCATTGAAGCCCCCAGGTCTTTGATCCCCTCTCCTCGATGGCAGGATTGTGGACTTGGTGTTCTGAGGGGAAGTCAGGCGAATTGTGAGAGCACCTCTCTTGCTGAATGTGAGTGTCATATTGGCTTGAACGTGTTCCAGGTAGCGGACATAGTTGCCAGTGCCAGCACAAGCTGTGGTATTGAATGGTATTCTTAAGATATCGGTTCCCTCTATGGTTCTGCAAACAATAAAATATTGCAAACAATAACATTTTACAAACAATCCCTTTTTTTTACAATACATACAGAATTGCTCAAATCAGATCAAAAACATTTTTTCATGAGTATAGGAGGAGGAGGTGGTATTAGTATTTAACGACACAACACAATTGTGTCATTTTAGTGTCACAAAGATACTTTATTTCAATTCACTTTATTATCGTATACATGTTAGAGAAGCCCAGTTTTAGAAGCAGGAGGAAACCGGAGTACCCAGAGAAAACCTGCACGGCTAAGTATGGACTGGAAACCAAACGCACATGAAATCACAGGCCTGACCAAGAGTCAAACCTGTATCACAGTGGTGCGAAGCGAGGGAAGACCCACTGCACTAACCCGACTCCCCTTCATGAGTATAGGACCTAAGAATATGAACATTACTAATTGATGACCAGATGCCTGGCGGGTTCAACTTATGCAGAATGCTCTAAAATAACATGGCCAGCTAAGCTAAGACTTCTTCCAGTACTGTGAAATATATAGCGAAATTACCCAGAACTCACATTCTGTTCAAGAAAACCTGACGAGGAAATTGATGGGACCGCTCTGACTGACTTCCACCTGGAGGGAGAG
Organism: Ophioderma brevispina; assembly: GCA_023653785.1. Lineage (NCBI taxonomy): Eukaryota > Metazoa > Echinodermata > Ophiuroidea > Amphilepidida > Ophiodermatidae > Ophioderma > Ophioderma brevispina. The sequence continues at coordinate 18,360 of JAMKCH010026446.1, forward strand.
CATGGCCCACTGGCTAGGGTTTCATCTTTGGTGAATAAGGTCCCCGGTTCGAGTCCCGGCAGGGCCACTTGCTGGGATTTAATTCGGGTACTAAATTCTGGATTTGATTTGAATAAGAACTATTGATTAAAACTAATTCCGCTCTCCCCGTGGTTCATTTGGACTTGGGCAAATGAACCATGACAATACCCCGTCCTTCGGAGGGGACATTAAGCCATCGGTCCCATGTACATGGAGAATTATGCCTGTATATGTAATCGCAGCCAGTTTCGATACGAGTAGGATGGTTACCCCTGGCTGTCCCAAACCGTCCTGGATCCCTGGGCATCATTGGAAAGCAGTGTCTGAACACTGAATGATCTACCTAGGCTAAATAATACACAAACACCTGATTATTAACTATTTTTAATTAAGAAGAAATACAATACTGTTGAGGAAGAAGACTTTCAGTTAACTAACCTTTGTTTATCAATTATGTTTATCTCACAGATTCGCTGTTCAGGGAGTGATCTCCATGATCTAGCTTCTTGGACCATAGCTTCGGCATCCATCAGACCAAACCCGTACAAGTGACTCACTGGGAAGTAATAACACCACAAATTACTAAGATTTTTTTTATTTCATGTGAAGAATAACCAAGATGCAAATAGATGAAGGGCAAGCTAAATGAAGGACGGGTTAGATGGACAAGTCAGATGAAGGACAGGTTAGCTTGAAGGACAGGTTAGCTTGAAGGACGGGTTAGATGAAGGACGGGTTAGATGAAGGACGGGTTAGATGAAGGACGGGTTAGATGAAGGACGGGTTAGATGAAGGACGGGTTAGATGAAGGACGGGTTAGATGAAGGACGGGTTAGATGAAGGACGGTTAGATAAAGGACAAGTTAGATGAAGGACAATTTAGATGAAGGACAATTTAGATGAAGGACAATTTAGATGAAGGACA